>ML407957.1:0-120299 GCA_005239525.1 Nicotiana knightiana | reverse complement strand
GGGGTTGGGAAAAGGAAAAAAAATTAAAAATAAAAGCTACTTACCTGCCCGACCACGCCCAGCTTCGCGGTCGCGGTCGCGGACGCTGGGCAGAACCCTCTTGAATCACCGTGCCCGGTCCGCAGTCGTGGTGAAAAACAGAATGTTGCTCTTCTTCCGCGCCCAGGACCGCCCCCAGACCGCGGTAGCGGTTTGGTGTTCCGAAAATTTTCTTGTTTTCTTCAACTTTTTACCTTTCCGGAGTTAGCTTTTGACCCCGACTCCTCCTGATTTGCACCAATCTTTCATTGTACACTAATAATTTGGTTAGTATCGTTACATCGACTACAACAACAAAATAAGCGAAACACAAAAGAGAAACATGGGTTGCCTCCCAAGAAGCGCTTGATTTAACGTCGCGACACGACGAATTACAACAAATCATGGGTTGCCTCCCAGGAAGCACCTGATTTAATGTCGCGGCACGACGCAGGCTCTAATCATCACTCTTCATGCGTGTTTTGGGGATCTTCCAAAGTTATTACCACTCTGTCCTCTTTTTCTTTGGCCATTCCAAGGTAATGTTTCAACCTCTGCCCATTCACCGTGAACTTGTTTGTCCCATCTTCTGATTCAATCTCCATGGCTCCACTTGAGAACATTTGCACCACTCTGAAGGGTCCTGACCATCGGGACTTCAACTTTCCCGGAAACAACCTCAATCGTGAGTTATATAGCAATACTAGATCTCCGAGTCTGAAGTTCCGATCCCATACGTGCTTATCCTGCATTAGTTTCATCCTTTATTTGAATAATCTAGCACTCTCGAATGCCTGGAACCTGAATTTCTCCAGCTCATGCAACCCAGTGACTCTGTTGGTACCTCTATCTTCATCTCTAATTCAGTTGTCGCAATGCCCACAGTGCTTTTATGTTCAAGCTCTACCGGAAGGTGGCATGCCTTTCCAAACACCAACTTGTATGGTGACACGCCAATTGGCGTTTTGAAGGCTGTGCGGTATGCCCACAATGCATCATCCAGCTTCTTCGCCCAATCGGTCCTTGTTGCATTTACTGTTTTTGTAAGGACACTTTTAATCTCCCTATTGGACATTTCGACTTGCCCGCTTGTTTGTGGGTGGTACGGTGAGGCTACCTTGTGGCGAACTCCATATTTCTCCAACAGGCGTGCGAACGCTCTATTGCAAAAATGGGAGTCACATTCACTGATTATAGCTCTTGGGGTGCAAAACGTGTGAAGATGTTTTTCTTTAGGAAACTTGTCACCCCTTTTGCATCTTTGGTTGGGAGAGCCACCGCTTCAACCCACTTGGAGACATAGTTAATTGCAACCAATATATATTTGTTACCGTATGAGCTGACGAATGGCCCCATGAAGTCGATCCCCCATATGTCAAACACTTCCACCTCTTAAATTTTGGTCATTGGCATCTCATGGCCGCGGGTTATGTTGCATGTCCTTTGGTATTTATCACAGCTTTTGACCCAGGCATGGGCATCCTTAAACAGTGTTGGCCAATATAATCCCGATTCCAAATCCTTTGTTGTTTTCCGGATTCCTCCAAAGTGTCCACCATATGGTGAAGCATGGCAAGCATGCAAAATAGAAGGTTGATTTTGCTCAGGGATACACCTCCGGATCATGTTAGCAACACATATCTAAAATAGTAAAGGTTCATCCCAGTAATAAGCACGATAATCATGGAATTTTTTTTTCTTTTGAATTGAGGAGAGTTCGTAAGGTACAATACCACTTGCTAAGTAATTCACAATATCAACATACCAAGGTGCCTCCTCCATTGTCACATCCAGTAACTGCTCATCCGAAAATGTTTCAGTGATGTCTTCAACCTCCATCCTCTTTTCTGCTCCTTCCAACATCGAGATGTGGTCCGCCACTTGATTGTCCGTCTCTTTTCTGTCACGGATTTCCTAGTCGAATTCTTGTAGCAACAGAACCTAGCGAATCAAGTGTGGCTTTGACTCCTTCTTTGCTATCAAGTACCTGATTGCTGCATGGTTAGTATAAACAATAATTTTTGAGCCAATTAGGTACGACCTGAATTTGTCGAAAGCAAACACTACAACAAATATTTCCTTTTCTGTGACAGTGTAGTTCAGCTGTGCACCACTAAGCGTCATGCTTGCATAGTAAATCTGGTGCATCATCTTATCCTTGCGATGCCCCAAAACTGCTCCTATAGCATAATCACTAGCATCGCACATGAGCTCGAATGGTTGCTCCCACTTGGGTGCAGTCACCAATCTCTTCTTCAACTCCTCAAATGCTAACCTGCAATCATCAGAAAATACAAAGGGTTGGTCTTTTTCGAGCAGCTTACATAAGGGGTTAGAAATCTTAAAAAATCCCTTAATGAACTGCCTGTAGAATCCGGCGTGCCCAAGGAAACTTCTCATTGCCTTTACCGAAGTGGGTGCTGGAAGCTTCTCAATCACATCAACTTTTGCATGGTCTACTTAAATTCCCTTTTTGGACTCTTTATGCCCCAACACTATTCCTTCTTGTACCATAAAATGGCACTTCTCCCAATTCAGCACTAGATTTGTCTCCACGCATCTTTTGAGCATTTTTTTAGGTTGTGCAGACAATCCTAGAATGAATCCCCTACCACGGAGAAATCATCCATAAATACCTCCATAATGTCCTCGACCATGTAAGTGAAAATGGCCAACATACACCATTGGAATGTGGCTGGTGCATTACAAAGTCCAAAGGGCATCCTCCGAAAGGCAAATATGCCATACAAACAAGTGAAGTACATTTTCTCTCTATCTTATGGGGCTATTGAGATCTGATTATACCCCGAGTATCCGTCCAAGAAACAAAAATGGGATCCGCCAACTAGCCTGTCCAACATTTGGTCAATGAAAGGTAAGGGGGAAATGGTCCTTTCAGGTGGCTGCGTTTAGTTTCCTATAGTCCATGAAAATCCGCCACCCCGTGACTGTACGAGTTGAGATCAACTCGTTATTTCATTTTTTATAACTGTCATTCCACCCTTTTTTGGTACACACTAGACAGAGCTCACCTAATTGCTGTCAGAGATGGGAAAGATGACGCCCGCATCCAGCCACTTGATCACCTCCTTCTTTACTACTTCCTTCATATTTGTGTTCAACCTTCGTTGATGTTCTCTAGAAAGTTTGTTCCCTTCTTCAAGAAGAATCTTGTGCATGTAGAAGCCTGGGATGATACCCTTTATATCTTCCATGGTCCAACCAATGGCAGTCTTGCATTCTTGCAATACCTTCAATAATTTCTCTACCTACACAGCTAGCAAACCAGATGATATACTAATATGCAAAGTAGAATTGGGACCCAAGAAAGCATACCTGAGGTGGGCTGGAAGCGGTTTCAAATCCAGCTGGTGGTTCCTCTATTGATGGCTTTGCAGGTGGTGTCACTCTCTCTTCTAAATGTAAGGGCTCGAACTGAGGTTCCCTTTTCCAGAATCCTTGACCCTTGAGGGCCATGACACACTCTACCAACCCTTCACCATCCATTTCTTCTAAATTTGTCAATCAGGCTTCCGATGGATCTTTGGCATTAAGGGTCTCAGCCTCTTCTTGCAGTATCACATCCACAACCTCACTAGTGAGGAATTTTCATATTCACTGGGTCTCCTCATGGATTATTCAAGGTTGAATATTAATTCTTCATTGTTCAAACTCATTTTTAGTTCTCCAGTCTCACGATCAATCAACGCTCTCCCAGTGGCTAAAAATGGCCTTCCCAAAATGATGGGTATCTCCTCATCTACCTGGCAGTCCAGAATCATAAAATCTGCAGGGAATACAAATTTCTCCACTTGCACCAGCACATTATTAAGAATTCCGGTCGGTCTCTTAACCGTGCGATCAGCCAGTTACAGCAACATCAAGGTCGGTCTAGCTCTGCTAATGCCCAGTTTTGTATAGATTTCCAAGGGCACCAAGTTTATGTTGCTTTTTCAAAAGCATAACTCCCAATAGTACATGGAATACTGAAGCTACCTAGATCATACATCTTTTGGGCCATAGGTCTTGTCACTACCGCGCTGCAGGTCTGTGTCAGAGTCACTGTGGACAGGTCCTGAAAGTCAAATTTCCATGACATCAGGTCCTTCATCATCTTTGAATATCCTGGAATTTCCCTCAAAGCATCCATCAGGGGAATATTCAATTGAATCTGGCGAAGCATCTCCATGAATTTCCTGTATTGATCATCTTTCTTTTGTTTTGCCAATCTCTGAGGGAATGTTGCAGGATTCATTCTTTGTCCATTGCTTGCTGGCTGTTCTTTGTTAGAAGCTTGTGGCACAAGAGGTACCACCTGTTCTGAGACTTGTTCACCCTCTTTTGTTTTACCCTTTTCAACCTGTGCTTGTTCAACTACCACTTCAGTGAGTTCTGCTGATTCATCTGCTTCTAATGGAACTGGAGTGGCTTGCGCAGTCTCTCTTCTGGATTGAGAAACTTATTTCTCTCTGTCTAAATCTCTCCCATTCCGGAGACTTACTGCCATTAGCTGATTTGGATTTTGCTCCTTTGGGTTAATATTTGTGTCTGCTGGAAATGTCCCTTAGGGGTGGTTGTTCAAGGCCATGGACAACTGTCCCAGTTGTGTTTCAATACCTTTAATTGCTGAGTCATGTGCTGCCAATTTTTCCTGCATCTTACCATTTGTCCCCATGAGTTGCTGCAGCATGCCCTTGATTTCTACCATGTTGTTGTGTTGCTGCTGATGAGGTGGCTGATATGCCAACTGTTGCTAGTGTTGCTGTTGATAGTCCTGTTGTCTTTGATATGACACCACTTGGCCTTGTGGTCGTATACCTCCAGGTCGTGGCATATTGGGTCTGTACTGCTGGTTCGGTGCTGGCTCCCATTATTGTCCTCTTTTCCTCTGACCCCCAAAATTATTGACATAATTCATGTCCTCTCTGAAGCCCTGGTTATCACTTTCTCCACTCCATGAGCATACATAAGACTGATTAAGGCAAGGGGTACACAATCCTCCATTTGTTGTATCAACAATGTGCACTTGCTTTGCACCCATCTTGTCAATCTTCTTTGTCAGTATACTCATCTGAGTCATGATCATTACTATGTTCTCTGCATGTGAATTGTTTGGGTTAAGAGGGATAGAATGCACTATTGGTGTCAAGGTCATACCTCTCGTCATCCAGCCTGAATTTTGAGACATCTTATCAAGAAGAATCTTGCACTCTATGAATGTCTTGCTAAAAAATGCACCCCCAGTTGAAGCATCTATATTAGCTTTCAAATTGTCTGCCAAACCCATGTAAAATCTCTAGCCAAGCATCTGGTCTGGAATGCCATGGTGTGGACACTTCACTAGCATCCCTTTGAACCTTTCCCAGGTTTCCTGCAAGGTTTCAGCAGGTTTCTTCTTGTACTGCTATACCTCATCAATTTGCCTTGCAGTCTCGTTAGGAGGATAGAACTTGTTTAGGAACTGTTTGACTAATTCCTCCCAAGTGGCAATGGAATTTATTGGGAGTGAATTCAACCAAATCTGAGCCTCTCCAGTCATTGAGAACCGGAACAATAGCATCTTGATGGCTTCTAGGGTCACATTCGGCTGCCTTTGGGTCACACAAATTGACAAAAAAAATTTCAAGTGTTGTTGTGGGTCTTCAATGTGTGACCCGGAGAACAGTTCCTTATTCTGCAACAGATGCAGCATGTTGTTGGTGATTTGGAATGTCTCCGCTTTTATCTGGGGCACAACAATGGCGATGGCCAGGTTGTCAGCAGTTGATTGTGCCCAATCATATAGAGCATCTTCTGGCACAAGAGGTGCTACCACTCCATTATTTGGATCAACCTTGTTGTTCCGATTGTTTGCCTCGACGTCTTCCACGTTGTCCATTTCAATTTCTAGTTGGTGTTTTTGTTGTGGCTGTTTGTTCTTCTTGTTGGCACGGTTTAATGCCCTGAATGTTTTCTCGGAGTCTGAGAGTCCTTCGAAAAGTTCACCAGTTCGCGAAGAGCTTCTAGGCATACACCTGAGTCACAGGAGAGTTCAAACGTGAGAATTTCATGGAAAAGTTTATAACACCCAGAAAGTTGATCTAAACTAAAAATCCTAGCAATTCTTCTAAGTTGTAATAAATAACACCGTTAGTTCCCCAGCAACGATGCCAAAATTTGATCACGCCCAACTATGCCTTACAAAAAGGACAAAGCGGTCGCTGTAAATATAATTCGGTTTAAGTCCGGAGTCGAATCCACAAGAAACTAACCTATTCACTACAACTCTTAATAAGGCTAAGCTCAGAAAATTTCCGGATGCACGCCTTTTATCAATAAACAGTTGATTTTATCTACTAAAGGTCCACATCGACACTTACTAAAGGTCCAAATAAATGACATGATAATTCATAATATATATGAAGGTGCACAACAATAGTGGAGTAAATCTGAAATTTCATAATGTTTCCTATTTCTTCTCTTAAAACATAAATCGCTCGATCTTTTATTCTACCTTAATAGCTCAGAAAGATGACAAGTGTCAATATCAAATAAGTAATAATTACCATAAAATTTCGGGGCATCAGTGAAAGGTTTTTCACGTGAATATTTGGAATACTAGTATAACGCATGATTCTGTCGAGGTCGTTCGGACCGATCCAGAGTGGTGTGTACACTGCCGAGGGTCGAATGGCATAAACCAGAGATGCACCTCTATATACTGCCGAGGTGTTCTGTCCGCTCCACAAGAAAGGAAGGAAGTTTCCGAATCACAAGACACATATTTACAATATAGTACACGATCACAAAGTGAATATAACCTTTACTGTTTCTCAATTTTTCTTGCCAACAATTCAAGCGATGAGGCTAGGCCTAAGATGTATTAAATTTCTAAATCAAGTTCAATCATATTTCGAATTAATTAAGTCAACAGAATAAGTTCAAGTAATCCAGATATGCATGATAAAAATCCTAAGTCTACCCGGACATAAACATGTTTTAGCTACGTATGGGCTCTTGTCACCTCGTGCGTACGTAGAACCCATAACTAGTAGCACATGACAATTAATATCACCAAGGGATAGTTTCCCCCTCACAGGGTTAGACAAGAGACTTACCTTGCCCCGAAGTTCTATAACCGACTCCAAAGCCTCTCTAACAACTCAAACCAATACCCGTTTCTCCAAAACTAATTAATCAATATGCAAATCCATAAATATATACTCTAATACTCATTGTAAATCAATTTATAACAATTTTTAACTCCGCTCAAAAAGTCGATAATGTTACCCTTGGGTCCACATGCCCGGATTCCAAATTTTTTTGAAGATAATAATTACCCGTAACACTACGAACTCAAATATATGATTTATTCCCATTACATGTCTAATTTCGTGGTCAAAATCCAAAAATACCAATTCTAGGTTTTTCTTCAAAATCCCAAATTTCTAAATTTTTCATGTCTAAATCCATATATAAACCTTGTATGTAACTCACAACTAGTAAAAATCACTTATCTCATGATTGATGATGAAAATGGTGCTCCAAAATCGCTCCTAGGTCGGCTCCCATGGAAGAAATGAGATAAAAATGGCCAAAACAGACATTGATAACATCAAAATACACTTCAACCCAAATTTATGAAAATTTTCCAAAATGTCAGCTTTCCATTATAAGCATTGAAATAATACAAGGCACCCAAAACCCGATCCGGACATACGCCCAAGTCCGAAATCATCATACAATCCTATTGGAACCTTCAAATCCCGATTCCGAGACCGTTTACTCTAAAGTCAGATCCTAGTCAATTCTTCTAACGTGAAGCTTCCAAAATTAGATATTTCTTTCCAAATCAACTACGAATTTTCCGAAATTAAATTTTTTCCACACGTGCAAGTCATAATACTTGAAGTGAAGCTACTCAGGGCTCAAACCACTGAATGACGCGCTAGAGATCAAAAGAACCGGTCGGGTCGTTACATCGCCCTGCGTTTGGCAAGTATTACCATTCAAGATCGGACTCATTCAATTTTGATCTTCATGATTTGGACAATATCTCATCCATATATACAGAAAAGGGGTTGATTCCCCATATCCACTAGTCAATGTTTTTAGTCATTGAAACCTAACTAGGGTTTGAGAATTTCACGACCCGAATTTCCCATCGCCGGGACCGTGATGGCGCCTAACATTGAACCCGCTAGGCAAGCCAAAGTTAATGTTTATTTACCTTATTCATTTATTTTTAACAGATAACATGTGATGTTCAAATCAACGGAAATAAAAGTGTGAAAGAAAACAAAGTCTAACAACTTGTTTAAATGCCATTACGAAATTCATAATATTAAACCCAAAATTTGGTGTCACAACTTCACGAACTGTCTATGAATACTACATATAAGGGTCTGAACAAAATAAATACATCTGTCTCGGAATAAAAAAGAACATAATGGAAAATAAAGTAGGAGGGGACGCCAAGACCTGCGCATGCCTGCAGGACTACCTCAGAATCTCCAATGGACTGAACGCATCCTCCTTACTCTAAGGTCCGTAGGGTCCTGTATCGGGATCTGTACGAAAGTGCAGAGTGTAGCATCAGTACAACCGACCCCATATACTGAGTAAGTGTCGATCCTAACCTCGACGAAGTAGTGACGAGGCTAGGACACGACAACCAACTAAACCTATGCAATTTAATCATATACGGAGAAAATAATAACAACAAGAAATAAGCAGCTAAATACAAAGAAAGGGGAACATGCTGAGGGGAGGAAATATCAAATAATGGAAATAACGAAGTAAAACAACAAATTAGATATCAATTTAAACAACAGAAGTAACAACACAAAAATAAGTGCACGACATCACCCTTCGTGCTTTTACTCTCATCCTCACCAAATAATAAATAGAATGCACGGCATCACCCTTCGTGCTTTTACTCTCATCCTCACAATAAATCAATAGAAACAGCACAGAATCACCCTTCGTGCTTTTAATATCATAATATGACATGTCATCACCCTTCGTGCTTTTACCCTCTCTCACAATATCATACACGGCATCACCCTTCGTGCTTTACACTCTTCCTCACCCCAAACAAATCAATAACAACAATCCGGCAAGGAAATCAACAATACAAACAACAATAATAAAGCCATAACGTCCCGGTAAGGGAGTCAATAGTAGAATCGATATCATCCCGGCTAGGAAAACAACTGTAACCAATCTCACCTAGTTACTCAATTTCACGTAGTAATTCTCAACTTTAATCAATACTCAACTATGATCAATACCAAAGGAACACCACCAGCATAGATAATTTTCAAATTAAACTCAAGTAATGCTTAATGAAAAATCACATAAATCATAATATTTGACTCACGGCATGCTTGACACCAACGTATAGATACTCGTCACCACACCTATACGTTGCACATTATACTAACACGTAGCATATAAGAAACAATACCTATTCCCTCAAGCTAAGGTTAAGACAAACACTTACCTCGGATTCCACGACCAAACTCAAGCCTCAATTACCGCTTTCCCTTTAGAATTCGCCTCCAATTCAATTGTATCTAGACATAATCAGCTTAATAATATCAATAAATGCTAAATAATTCAATCCTAATGCTTAATTATGAGTTTTCTATCATTCTTCCCAAAAAGTCAAAAATTGACCCCGGGCTCGCTTGTTCAAAACAAGAGGTTCAGACCAAAACCCGATCACCCATTCACCCACGAGCCCGAATATGTAATTAGTTTCGGAATCCAACCCCAAATCGAGGTCTAAATTCCCAAAATTTTAAAATCCCTAATTTCTACCCTTCAAGAACAAGATTTAGGCCTAGAAATCTAATGGGTATTAATGGAAAATGAAGAAAACGAGTTTAAGAACACAAACCTAGAACTTGGTGGTGAAATCCCTCTTCAAAAATCGCCCCTAAGCTTCCTTGGCTTTGAAAATAGGAAGTTACGGCTAAAATCCCATTTTTCTACTATTTTAAGAGGGTTGGACGCGTTTGCGTGAGGTCTTCCGCGTTCGCGTAGCCTTGGCCATATTGGCCTTCGCGTTCACAACACTGCCTATGTGTTCGCGTAGGCTCACCCCTCCCTGGCCTTCGCGTTCGCGTGCCTCTGGCCGTGTTCGCATAGGGTTCCAGCTCCCCCATCCCCAACTCCCTTAAAATAGTGTGTTCGCGAGGGCCTAGACGCGTTCGCGTAGAGCAACCTACCCAGGGCTCCGCATTCGCGTCCTGTCCAGTGCGTTCACATAGAGTACCCAGGCCCTTTTCCCCGTTTGTCCTTCGCGTTCGCGTGAGTTACCACGTGTTTTCATAGAGTAAAACACCAGACACTAGCAAACAACATTCTCACCAGATTTTTCTAAGTCCAAACAACTCCGACACCTATCCGAAACTTACCCGAGCCCTCGGGACTCCAAATCAAACATGTACACAACCTTAAAGACATCCTATGGACTTACTCGTGCGATCAAATCGCCAAAAAACATCTTAAACAACTTTTTTAGCATAAAAATCAAAGAAAAATCTCAAGAACTTTCAAAGTTTCAAATTTCACAACTACGGGTCCGAATCACGCAAATGACCTCTATTTCTTACCAAATTTTATAGGCATCACTAAAATACCATATTAAACCTGTACCAGGCTCCAGAACCAAAATACGGGCTCGATACCATCAATTTAAAATATAATCAAATTTCCAAAAACTCTTATAATTTTAGTAAAACAATTTCTTTCAAAAATTTATTTCTCGGGCTTGGGACCTCGGAATTAAATTCCGGGCATACGCTTCAAGTCCCATATTTTCCTACGGACCATCCGAGACCATTAAATCACGGGTCCGGGTCCGTTTACCCAAAATATTGACCGAAGTCAACTTAAATTCAATTTTAAAAGCAAAATTAGATTTTTTCTCAGTTTTTCGCATAAAAGCTTTCCGGTTATACACCCGGACTGCGCACGCAAAATGATGTGAGACAAAAGGAGGTTTTCAAGGCCTCGAAACACAGTTTTTGACTTATAAAATGAGAGATGACTTTTTGGGTCATCAAAGAGAATCTCCTTCTCTTTTGCCGATTTTTATTGCATGCAATACATTCTTTATTTCTTTGTGTTTGATTGATAATTTTCCATGTTTATCTTCTTAATTTTGCCACTATATAAACCCCTCCCCTAATTTACCGAAGGGGACCAAAATCACTGAAAAAATTACTACTACTCTCTTATTATTATTCGTCTTATACTACTCTGTGGCTCAATTTCTTGGCCGTCTGAAAGCCAAGACCACCGAAATTTGGTTATCGAACCTTTGTCAGTGTGAGCACTGCTCGGGGCTCATTCGAAATCTTGGGAACTCTGACGCACTGAGATTCCTGGGTGATACTGTTTCGTTTAGCTATTGACACTGGAGTATTGCTAAAATTATTCCTCGTGTTTACTTGTTCAATAATCTGTAACTGGTAAGTGCCTATGACCTTTGCAATTCCATTCTCTTTCATTTGAGTTCTTGTTATGCATATCTATGTCTTTGAGATTTTTATGAACCGACATGCTATTGTATACTCTGAAGCTATTCTTGTGGCTCTATATTCTCTAGTAATCGAATTTTCCTATTTGTTTCCTTGATTGTATTTTCTTAATATTGTTTTCTCTAATGTGTGTGTTCGACTGCTTATTCAATTTGCTTGTTCTGAGTTTAGCTTCTTGCTTTGTCATGTACTCTTGTGAAGAGTCGAGTCATGCCATAACATGTTCTAATTCTTGTTGAATCATTCATATGTAACTTAATACTTTTCTAGAGCTAACTCCTAATCATGTTATAAGCCTAAAACATGCTTTCCCAACTACTTGTAAACTAATGTGTGTTTTCTGCCTTGTCATGTATCTTTATGATAAATCAATGCACGTGTTTCAGACCTTGTTGAGTCATTCTTATCCAACCTGCTAAGTTTCTGATATTAAATTAATTATCTAAGGCCTGTTTCCATACCATTTAAGTTTTTATGTATGTTTTGACTTATGCAATCATGTGCTCTTCAATACTATTTGAGACCTTAGGGTAAACCTCATGCCTGGCCTTTCTCCTCTGTGTGACCAACTAGGAAAAAGATTGATGCTTGCATGTCCTGTTTATCTCAAATTGACATGTTGCTTGTTTACCATAAGTGCTCCTAGTATCAACTGATACTTAATATGTTAAAGTTATCTCACATTAAGTATTTTCTCATGACTCTGTTCTGCTATGCTACTCTCAATAGGCTCTAATGTTAGACATTCTATTGTATCCCACTTGTTCTTTTCTATGGCTCTGCCATGTTCTCATATTAAGTCTCTTAGCTAAAGTCTCCTCAACTAGCTATAGATCATGATTTAAGCTTGGTTTCTAAAACTTGGAATTGTATGTGTTCACCCTAAGTAACTACGCCATGAAGTTTTTTAGTGTTTGGCTGGCTGCGCATGTTACCCCTATTCTTTTGTTGAATAATGGCTCATGCATGAACTCATGTTTTCTTCTGTGTAAAACCCCGTTGTTGAAGATTAATCCCTATTGATTCTCCTGACTGTCATGTTCTTTGCCTAATAAATCTTGTCACTCTTGCTTTCTGAAATGCTCATATGATTAGTTAAATCTTGCTAAGTGTCATATAATCCTGTCTCTATGAGGCATTGCTTAAGAGGTTTTTAATTTATTTTCACGTGTTGTTCATTAATTGGTTAAAATGGTCAATCCATATTTTTTGGTCTTGGCATGAGTTCATGTATGGCCTCGGGATATGCAAAATGGGCATACTATCCTATTTGAGATGCGTTTGAATCTGGACCTGCTATTCGTGTGAGAGAAAGCCTATTAAAGACCCAGTCCATGCTGGGTTACTTTGTTTGGGCTTGTTCCGAGGCCTGCAACTGTTCCTTTATGTAATTGTACTCATTATATGGGCCTGTAGTAATTTGTAATAACGAATAATGGGGAGATTAATGAAAATGGGGTTGGGGTTCTGCGTGAAAGGGTAGAAAACATGCCTATAGGGTCTGTGTGTTATATTTGCTATTTCAGCAAGCCTTGTTTGTTATTTCGTTTAGTATGTTGCACACTAATAAAAATCACGCATATAGGAATCATGCATACCTCACTTGTACATTGTTCAAGCACGTTAGTCTAAGTATCCTCCATACTCAGTTTCTATTTTTCTACTGTACATTTAGACAACACGCCTATAGGATGTATACATATGCTTTGTTAACCTAGATACCATGCATATAGTGTCTCCCCCCCCCTCCCCTTTCCTCCCCTTTTGGATCGGTCAGGGTATTCGACATTATTGGGACAACTCGTTTCCTTTTGGGAAAGGGATAAGGAATTGAAGAGTCGCCACCTAACGATTTTAAGGTGCGTTAGGGCACCTACTAAAGGTTATTTACAAACATAGATTAGATAAAACAGAGATAGGGTAAGGGATTGAAATTACTTCAAGGGGAAGGTATTAGGCACCCCTCGAAGTCCAAAACTGTGGTTCCCTACCCAAACAAACTTTGTGAACAGATAGAATATAAGCAATAAACACATAGGTAAATAGATGAAGGTTTTGAGAAGATTTGCAGTCCAAGCACACATATATGCTTAAGTTTAAAAGATTTAAAGTCTAAGCACATATACAAAATTCTGGAGGTCTTACAATCTAAGCACACATGTGTAAGGGATGGGGGGGGAGTCCTAGGTTATTTATCCTATAGGATCACATCAGTACAATGCTCGGTAATCACTCCTAAGAAGAGGTGCTACACATGGCATTAGCGCACCGGATATCATATCCATGTCTACCCTTCCCACCCCTTAGTGGTTATTAAGCGAGTTTATTTAACGACCTCTATGCGTGCTGTTACCCGTCCCTTCTTAATGATCCTAGAGGAATTTAGGACCTATAAATATAGGCAGTGCTAGACAAAACCCCTAAGGTTAAAAGGATAAAATTCTAAGTGACAAACAAGAACAAATAGGACTCTACAAATAAATGCAGGAAAAACAGTTAAGAGGCTCAGATTTACCTCCACAGATAATGCACATAAGCAGCACGTCTCAAACACAAACAAGAGACAATTTTATTAGTCAGAATCCTAAGACAGCATATCTAAGTGAATATCAATGCACAGAAGTATGCAACTTGTTTATAAGCTTAATAGCAAGGACCTAATCAATTTTCCTACTGCTTTTAAAACCTGTTAGCCTTTTGACAGTAAATGCAATAAAAATAGTGTTCCAGCTTTTAAAGAGATTGACTACCTAAGGCTTGCCTAGGCGTGGGATTGTGCATAATAATTACCAGAATTGTTAAAAACAGTTCAGAAGTTGTTTTACATAAAACATGTTGTTCTAAATGATGTAAATTGGAGAATGCAGAGATAGTTACCAATTTTTATTAAGAGCAGACATGATAATCATATGCGAGACTATCTTATACCTTTTCATGATTCAGCAGTTTAAACCAGGCGTAGTTAAGTAAATGTAGACGAAATCCTAGAGCATAGATATATAATATGCACATATAAATGCAGGATGGTTAAGACATAATTTCAGGATACATGGAATTCCTAAAGGCATGACTTCTAAGATGCACAAAGAGTTACAGGGTGATGGAGACATGATTTTGAACGCACATGAGTATTAATTTTATCACCCTAGGAGCAGGATTTGTAAGTGGTAGGCATAAGCATAAATTAAGGACATGTTGTACGTTAAAAGCAGTAACCATGAAAAGCCTTAAAGACATGATATATATGTTTGGCATGGTTTGAATGAACATGTTAGTCCTAAGCATGGATTCTAATGCAGATATAGGGAATGTAAAGCCTAAGGCATGATTTCTACCCAGTGGTATTGATAAGATCATATAGCTATCCCCTATTTCACTAGCCATCCCCCAGTATTCATTTACAATAATTATTACAGACCAGCTGAATAAATTCCTTCACGCAGGGATAATTGGGGACTAGGGACACATAATACACATATAATAAACACAAGTCTCTTGCAATTAAGGGGTAGCTAATAGTGTGAATAGTAAGACATGAATTCAGGAGTGCTAATTAGAACATATTCACAGAATCAGAAGTGCTTAGGGGGGTTCATGGGATTGGGAGATGACATAGTATAGGATTTCATAGCAGCAAGGAGGACATAGAAGCACTAAACATGATTGAGCATAGCATCAGGGCAACTTAGGGTAACAAATCAATAAGGCATACCAGAACTAGGCTACTTGTACACAAGCATCAAAACATAATTGAGTCATATTGAATCAGATTACAAGTTTATAAGAACATGCTAATCCTAAAGAGTTAAGGCATAATTAGCATACTAGATGAAGTGATGATGTAAAGAGATCAATTGCATGTTGAACAACAAAACAATAGATAGAAACAGATCAGGAACATGATAAACCGAAGCAGTAAAAGAAACATATTGGTTTTGGGACTTAAATTGAAAATCAGAGCATACCAGTAAAGGGACAGTAAACACAAAGGTGAAGAGGCAGGAGAGCACAATAGTTAACCTTGGCTTGCAACCGGCTAACTCAAAATAATAGTAAGTGACGCAGAAAGAGAGCAGAAAGCTTTGAGTGTAGGAGATAAAGTTTGAACTAATGTGTTCGTGTCTGTTTAGTGTCAATGAGAGAGAGCATATATAGTAGTTTGAAACTAGGTAGGATAAGGTAACAATCAAAGTCAGGCAGTGATTGGGGAATCAGAATCAATCAACATAAGATCAATATAAGTACTCGCTTCAATTAATGAGTTAACTTTGAACGGTAATAGACATGCAATAAATAAGGAAAGATACCATATGACTGGAATATAACACAATAAGGAAATAGTTTCAACACAGTACCAGTATAGAACATGTAATTAAGGCTAGGTTAAGAGGATTCTAATTAAGGAAATAACATGAGAATTAATTTGACAGCATAGTCGACCATAAAATAAGGCAAGAAATAAGCTAAGGTCGGAAAATCAGCAGGGACATCATCATAAGGGATTAGTGAAAGGTATCAATCACAGGGAATCAAGGGTTCAAATAGGAAATAGTACTGATTAGGGGGAATCAACACAAATTGCACAAATTAATGATAAGCTAGGCAGAAGGCAAGAATTAGAACCCTAATAAACATGGTAAAGTAAAGATCATATAGAATCAGGGATTCAAACTGAATATAGTACTGATAAACATAAACCTCTGGGAGTAAGCGAGGAAAGCACATAATAGGCAGAATCAGAAACCCTAGTAAGTTAAACAGGGTGAAAATCACAAAAAATACTTAGATTAATCGAAGCAGATTCATGAGAATCAAACATGCAAACAAGTTTGAAAGAACGAACAGTAAAGATAAACTCAGAACCCAAAGATTAAACCAAGAAACTTAGGGTTTTCAACAATTTAAAATCAGATGAAGGAAAAACTTAAAAAAATCGTTTAAACACAGTGAAAATCACAGAATAACACTAAAGTCAGAAGAAGAATCATTTTTTTGAAAAGGGGTTAAGAAACCCTAGTTTGAAGATGAAGAGATGCTTTAGGAAAATCGGAAAATCTTTAAGAAAACAACAAAATAACTCGAAATATACCCAGATCTAAGAAATCCAGTGTTAAAATTAAGGTTTCAGAGAGAGAACCCAAAGAGAGAGAGAGAGAGAGAGAGAGTCGGCTTAGAAACCACAGGTTCTAGCCGGAGATGGAAGGATCTTACTCAGATGGCCATGGACGGCCTAAGAATGACATGAAAACCATGGGAGGTGAGTGAACCGCCTTCTGGTTCCTTTGAGGACCTCAAGGCAGCAATAACCCAGTGTAGGAAGGAGCCATGAAGGCTGGGATGGTGGTAAGACCACCATAGTTACCGGCAAGTCGACGGCCAGTGAGATCTTAGGTTTAGCAGAGAGAGTTGAGAGATGAGAGAGATGTGTAACGACGGAGTGAAAGAAAGAAATGAGAGGGCAAGAGAGGTAGTCTCTAGGGTTAATTAAGGAAATGGGAGATCTGGACCGTTGATTAAAATTGATCAACGGTCCAAATTAGACAAGGGATTGGTTCGGGTAGGATAGTGTATTGAGCTTGGGATATTTGAGCGTTTTTCATAAGACTTGGGTCTGGTTTAATTAGGTTATAAATGAAATGAACGTGGCTATTTGTTAGATACCCAATGTAAATTAATTAAAATAATTTATAAAAATAGCTGTTAATTATAAAAAATGAACTTCATGCATAGAAAATAATTAAAAATGATCACTTAGTATTTTAAAAATACAAATGATTAATTTCTGGATAAAAATAGTATAAAATCGTATGATAAGGCTATAATTGCAAAGTTTTTGCAATTATAGCCAAAAGGTACCAATTTGGATAATTATGAAATAATTTGGTCTTAATAGGACCAAAAATAATTAATGAAACCAAGAAATGCTTTTGAGATCATTTGTAATATAATTTTATAATTATTTATTGGCAATAAAATGCTGGATAGATTAATACAAATATAGAAAAATTGTGGGAAAATATCAATTGCTATTGATACATGATTTGAAGCTATATATGCAAATTTAAAAATATTTTGAGAAAAAATTGGGTATCAACATATAGTGCTTCAAATAATCACTTGGTCAATTGCTTCTATTACTTTTACTGTACTGCCCATCTAGATATCATGACTATAAGATTAAAATCTTTTAATAAACTACTTCCATTGCTTTCACTACACCGCCCCGCTTAGATGACAAGTCTATATGAATAAAGTGTTATAAAATCAATTCTAATTGTCAATTTTTAGAAATCCTGCTTATAGGATGTTGTCACTCGCGCAAAAACTGTTTATGAGATCAACATTGTTAATACTAGACTTCCAAAGCTGCTTCACTGCTTAATCATGCAACTATTATAAATCATGCATATAGGAAAATGCCACCTGCCTAAGACGCAAATTTATAAAATCAATGCTACTAATTTTGAGTTTAGAAACAATTTACTGCCTCCTCGCCTAAGCCATTGAGAGAAATAATGTTGCACATACGATGCTGGAAATCAGAATCACCTAGAAACCATGTCTATAGGACTCTAAGTCTTAATGCTGAAACTTTCTACTGCACAATCTGAAATCTGTTTGCGTGCCTTTGTTGCTATGCGTGGAGGCTAGCTTGTGCCACTTGTTTGCTCTTATGTGTAGTTCGACATGTTTTTGAATACGCGCCTAGTGTTATCATTTTGAGCAGCCTAAGGAAATTCTAGAACCACCCGATAATAGGTCCAAAGCCTCATAGACCATAGGTATGTGATGGGTAGTGCACACATAGAATACGAATTAGAATTGAACTAGAATGTCTTAAGTAAAAACTTCAACATAGTAATTGGGTAGCAGGAGATGATAGTCTATGCTCGCTGAATAGTATGATCAACCCCCTACCTTAAGGGAGTTGCGAAGTATTATTTATGTTGCACCGGGTGATCCTTTAGGCTAAAAAAGTTAGGAACCCCCCCTCCCCCCTTATTTTATATGCTTGTTATTTACACTCAGTCATTTAACATAGACCAATACCATTGTAACACTTGTAATCTTTAAGATTTGTATTGATCATATATTCTTATGTGTTATAATAAAGTCTTCAAGTTTTATACCTTTCCTCGCTTGTTTGATCACCTAGCCTAATCATCTAATCCACATAGTTTAAATTTCTGCAGAGACCACAATTATGGGCCTCGAAGAGTGCTTAGCACCTTCTCTTTGAGGTAATTTGATCCCTAACCCGATCTTTGGTGACGTAGATTAATCAAACAGATTTATTTATAAATAGGTGTCCTAACGCACCTTAAACCGTTAAATGGCGACTCTTCTATTTTAATACCCACTTAAAGGAGTTGTCACACATCGAAACCCGCCTTCACGAGAAAACAGGGTTGTACAGAGGAGAGTTTAGTTAAAGTTGAGGTTAAATGAGAGGAATAGGGTCAAGGCAACATGTTTGAACTCTAGTAGATGTAGAAGGCATATTTTAGGCAGTTTACAGGGCCACACATAGAACTTCGTTATTAACAATTACTCCCCTGTTCATTCATGCTTCCCATTCACATGAAACAAGCTTACTAACAAATCTTGGATAGTTAAATATTACAAAGATAAGATCATTAATTAGCCTGACATAAAACTCAAGAAGTTGCAAAAGTTGATAAGAATTAAGTATGTTGTGTATGTAGGAAATACAATGTGTTCCAGGGCTAGACAGAAGGTAATGGGTAAGTATTTAGGTGATTACAAAATGGAGTTTGCTAGGATTTATGATTATGTTGACATGATAAGAACTACTAATCCTGGCAGCACTGTTGTGGTAAAGACTTAAAAAAAAAATAGAACCTGGTAAAGAGGTCTTTGTGGGGATATACATTTGTCTACATTCTTTGAAAACAAGTTGGTTAGAAGGGTGTATAAATATAATTGGCTTTGATGGTGCATTCCTGAAGAGAATGTGTATAATTGAGCTATTTTCATGCAATGTTAAAGATGGTAATAACTAAATTTACCCTGTTGCTTGGGCAGTGGTTGAGAAAGAGACCAAGAATAGTTGGTCATGGTTTTTTAGGTGTCTAATAGAGGACTTGAAACTGATAGAATCTGAAAGTGAAGGGCTAACAATTATGTCTGATATGCAGAAGGTATGTGTATTGTTTTAATCTCATTTTTTACTTTAATACTTAAACTTGCATTATATGAACTCTAACAGTGTATTTTTGTTATTCAAGGGACTTGTTCAAGCTGTATCTGAATTGATGCCGAATGCTGAGCATAGAATGTATGCAAGACACATATGGAGCAACTAGAAGAAAATCTGGAGTGGTTAGGAAAGAAGAAATAAATTCAAGGGTTGTGCAAGAGCTTCATTCGAAGCATTTCTGAAGGTAAAACTAGATGAATTGATATAATTGGGTGGCAATAAGATAATATAAGACTTGCTTAGATATCCAAAACAATCGTGGTGCATGGACTTTTTTAAAGACTGTAGTAAGTTGATGTTATGAAGAAAAACATGTGTGAGATATTCAACAGTTGGATACTTACTTCTAGGCACAAGTCAATCATAACTATGTTGGAAGAGATTAGAGTGAAGGTAAAGGAAAGGATGGCTAGTATGAGAGAATTTGCTACAAAGTGGAATTCTGATATATCTCCTACGGCAATGGGGGTACATTGAAGAGCAATCTATAAGAGCCACCAAGCATGAATATAAATGGAATAGGGACACTGGATTTGAGATCCAAGATGGAATTTACAAACAAATAGTTGATTTTGTAAAAAGAGTGTAGATGTATAATGTGGCAGCTGAAAGGCATACCCTATTCCCGAACACTTTGTTCAATTTTTTTAATAGGTATGACACTGCTGACTATGTTGAGAATTGGTATAAGAAGGAAACATACCTCAAGGCATTCCGTTGTTACATTAAACCTATGATTAACATGAAGATGTGGCCTCCAACTCAAAATCCCAAAGTTTAGTCTCCTGTAATTACTAAGATGCATGGTACACCTAAGAAACATAGAAGGAAAGCTCAAGATGAACCTACAAAGAAATTTGGAAAGAGATCAATGAAGGAGACACCAATGATATGTTCTCATTGCAAGACAGTGGGGCATAACAAGAACGATTGTGCAATTCTGGTAAGAAACAAATACTCTTTACGCTTTAAGTGTATTTTAGTCTTTTGCTTAATTATTTATATTCTGGGTGTTTTAGAAAGGGAAAAGTTCAACTATTGGTGCTGGGAGTAGTACTGCGAATGCCCAGGCCACTACAACTACATCAGGAGGTCATTATGGTGCTACTGTTGGTGGTGGATCTGCAACACTACATTCTAGTACTACTTTAATAGCTGGATCTGCAACACAAAAAAAATTCTAGAACTACTACTGATGTTGGATCAGGAACACAACAATCTGGAAGTTCAGAAGAAAGATCAAGGACTCCTCAACAAATTCATAAAACTTTATGTGTAAGGCCTAGGAATGCTGGATTTGGAATACTGTTTGGTGAATCAGGGATAGTCATAAAGAGGGCAAGTATGTGAAATTTTGTCCAATTGTTATGTCTAATTACTATGCTAAGTTCTGAAATTATATTTCTATTTGAATGTAGTTTGGGTTAAGGGACAGAGTCACCTATGATCCTAAGGAAATAATTGATGCTAGCCAGACCAATATTGATCTTGGATATAGAGCTCTTGGACTAAGGTGGAAAGGCATAAATGCAGTAACACAAAGACAACTTCAACAACAGGCTAGAAGGAGACAAGCTCAGGAAACCCTAAGCCAATCTGAAGCTTCTTCTTCAACTCAACCAAACTTGAGTCAATCTCAGTCCAACTACGACCAGTCTCAATCATAATGATTTGAAGAAATGTTTCTTTTTGTGAAAGTTTAAGTCTGTTAGTATCAAAACTTATATGTGGGTTATTTCGTAGAAGATTTAGTCTGAAATATTCAGAACTTAGTTAATGTTGTTTTGGTTTGGTTTAGGCACAGTAGTAAACTGGTTTCCGCTAGTGTGCAGATTTGATAGACTACTTTTGACAATCAAGATGGTTGTTTTGAACTTGTCTAATATATGTTCAGATGTTAATGCCAAACATCACTTTTTATTGTAACAAAATACTTCATACACTTGACATTGTCATTGTTTTTTAAGAATAAACATACAATGCAAAGATCCTAAGCTACGAATAACACTACAAAGAGCAGTGCAACAACAACAAACACAATTACATATTATTTCCCCTATTCTTTCGATGTCCATTGATGCGAGTTCTTGAAAGCACTCCCTAAATTACTTGTTTGTAATGACCTGGAAGAGGTGGGTCAACCCACATGAAAAAATTACAGCAACTACTTGTACCATTCTTTGAGCATCCTAAGAACCTTCTACCCGGATTGGTGGGCTTTCAGGTTATGTAAACAACATTGTCAACTCTCCGACGACAAAATACACGACTTTCCATTACATTCTTGGCCCGAAGAATGAAATATCAACCTAGAGAAGAAAAAAATTAACTTGAATCTGTAAAAAAAATTGAAGAGAAGAAGTGCTACAGAGCTTGTGTACGTCAAAAATGGAGGTTGTAGGTCCAAGGAGGAAGAAGAAGTCCTCTAAATAGATTGGCCCTTGGGTTTATTACAGTTGGGCATTGAAAAAACCTCATTCACACTCCCGCCAGGCGTGACTTACACGCACAACAACTGACTAGGAATAATTAATGCCACATAGATTGAGTCAACGGTCGAAGATGTTTATTAGTTCACTTATGCTCAAGTTGAAGTGTTCATGTGTACCGACATGACAATCAGGTACAAGTTTAAGTGGCCAGGAGGCCATTTGCCTTTGTTTTTTTGTTCTTTACTCACTGTTATTGCATTATTCAATCTGCTTGTATTATTTAGTCAAATGATCTTTTACTAACTAAGTAATTGACTTAAATCCTTGTTTATTACCCTTTTAATAATTATCATTAAATATAAAATTTTCACTCTTAAGAATTTAATTTATTTTATAGTTATTTCCTTTTACTCCGAACTATTTCATCATTTCAATGTATCAACAATATATTTGAATATTATTTAATTAATTAATTTATTTTTGAAATAATTTAAAGTCTAAGTATCCTTACATTATCTCTATTTTTCTCTGTATATATTATCTTCCCTTATATGAAATTTTAATTAGTTCTTTACCTTAATATTTTACTTATTTTCAAAGTTATATTATATTATATTTTAAATTATAACTTTGAATTAGTCTCAAATATTACTTACATAAGTTCTTTGATTATTATGTATCAAACCATTGAGTTTTCTTATAATTATTTTTGGTATTACGTGCTATTAATTTTTTAACTTTTAGTATTAAAATACAAATTTAACTTTTAATTTTCATCAGTAAAATTTAGCTGCATGAGACATTTATTGTTTATTTTAAAAAAATTTAATTTGCTGTCAATTTTTTTAAATATTTTTTATGTAGTAAAACTTTAATTTTTTGATCATATCCGTAATTCGAGCATTCTTATCACAATTTTACGAACTTTCTAATCTCAATTTCAAGTCTTTTACTTCTATTTCTAATATTGAATCTTTTTTTAATTTTAAGTATTCCCTTACTTTTGTTATTATGTTATCTAATATATAGTATTATCACATTTTTATGTAAATTTTTATTAACTTGTCACTTTATTTAATATTATTATCCACCGCTATCCTCTACTACAATATGGATAAAATATTTTTTAATCTTGAAATAAATATTTATTTATTTTTAAGATATTCCTCAAAATTAATAAATTTATTAAATTTGTCAATAATAATTTTAAATATTGTATGTTTATTTTATTTTATTTTATTTTTAAACTAATTTTTAGTATTTTAGTATATATATATACTTATATTATTATCTAATATTTTTAAATGTTTCTGTTTTGTTTATTAGACTTCACTTATGTGACCTTATCCACAACATGGCCTTGCTCATCATACTTAAACGATTTTTTTTTATCTCAAATTTAAATAAATTGTTATTCTTATTTTTTCATTATGATGAAATATTTGATTTTTTCTCTGTTTTTTCTTATTTTCTCTATTATATTATTCAACACTTAATATTATTATATTATCATATTGCTTTTCATTTGTCTGAATCTAATATCCATTTCTACCACACTTATTAATATAATACAAATAAAAAATAAAATTGTTTCAAATAATAACTTTGACCCTATTGCTCATATTCCTGAATATGGTTTTTGTTATCATATAAGAAAAATCTCATCTCAAATTCAAATATGTCTTATTCTTCTATTTCCTGAATTGAACAACATTTCATAAGATCATCTTATGCTTTTAAAAAACTAACCACACTCAATTCAGGTATTTATTATATATTTTATTATCTTATTTATTTGAACACATTATATCTAATTACTGCAACAATATTATTATTATTATTTTATTTCTCTATGTAATAAATAGAAAAATATGGATCATGTGGTTAGTGCTTACTATTCAATAGGAATTCTTATTTTTGGAAAGCTATCGGGCATCAATCTTAATTGATTTCATTGTAATTTAAATTTGATCAAATTTGATTTGTCTTAATCCGTATTAGATTAGTTTAAATATTTTTAAATTTTGTCCTAAAAGTGTCGGTCAACATTTTCTCAATATGCGACTTGATTTAATATCAAACTTGACTATCATCCTTTTAATATAATATAGAAAGATGTACTTAATTTATTCGTATAAAAGATTTTCTATGTAAGAGTAAATTTTGTCATTTGAGTTGATTTATTCTATGCTTTTAATACTTTTATCAATTCACATTTTATCTCAAATAAAATAATATAATATTTTGCATAACTTAAGTGGGCGTCCATTACATGAAAAAACGAAGAAGAAAAGAAACCAAACAATGTATGACATGTTTGGGAGGAGTAGATGTTCACGACATTTGTATATTTTTGAATTATAATCTTTTGACAAAAGGATAATTACCTGTTGGGTAAACTTCTAATGTTTTGGAACTTCTTTCTAATATGTATTTATATGGAATTCTAAAACCAATCAAGTCTCCTATCCATTATTTGACACACTACAGCTTTAAATCAGAAGAAAAATACCTTTCCACCATACACTTTCTAGAGAAAATAATTCTAATATAACTCTTTATAATTTGAATACAATAAAATGATCACGTAAATATACTTGATGTTTAAGAAAATTGAAATAAGTAAATAATATACATAAGTATTATTTACAAATTTAGACAAATAGAAGAATGTCAACAATAGAAATTTGTTAACGAAAGACTCCTATTTTTTTCTCTTACATAAATCTGCATATTTTTAGTTTCCTAGACTTTAGTAGAAAAAAAAATAAAAAAAAAAATCCTCCCGCAAACTTAAATCTAGCATTTTTAACCAAATCAACTCAAACGTTTACTTCTAGAACATATTATACGATATCATACCAATCTCTAATGATCTCTAGTTTATAGTTTATACGAATAATTTCTTTTTATGTGATTTTTCATATCTACAATCTATCTATACTATATTAAAAGCATGAATTCGCTAACTTAAAAGTTAAATTACCTAAATATCCTTTTGAATAATTTAATTATTTATTTTAGTTTGAAAAAAAGAAGGAGAAAAAAACTGCCGTGCAAAACATCCCAAATCGAATGGATGTGTCCTTTAATATTTATTAACCGATTAGATATTAATCCTTTGCCTAAAAGTTGTTTGGTTGAACATTAAAATATTTGCCGTAAAGAACGTTTATGTCAACCTCAAACCTAAAAAGAATTTGGTACATGAAGAGAAAAAAAGTTATATATTTCTTGTCTATCTCATATTGTAAGTTTGATTTTCATGTTCTAAGATTCCGACACGGCCGTATATTTTCACTGTTTAATTAATCTAGTATATATGTGGTAAACTTTTTATCAAACCTTTTAAAAATCAAAATTTCCTATTTGTCTTCGTTTACTTTTTATTTCATAGAAACTTTTTTGGTTATGGGAGTTTTATTTGTTCGCATCATTTTAGTTATTTTAATGTTTTCTCTATTTCAATTTATGTGAAGGTATTTAAATAGACATTGATTTTAATTAAAATAAAAAAAAACACTTTTAAAGATTACGCTCTAATATAAGCTATAGTAATAATTTTTGTGGCTTGTTAATTGACCTTCTCACTAACAGTAATAGAAAGTTTAAAACTAAATTGTTACTAAATATAAAGAGATTTCATTTCTTGAGACCAACTAAAAAAGAGTGTCACACAATTTTTAATAGAGACAATACTTTTTGATTATTTTTATGACATGAACTTCTGAAAGATTAGATTTCTTTTAACAATAGTTTTCTTTTTGGGAACTTGACTTCATAATTATTTGATTTCTAGAACTTAACAAATCTGTTGTCCACGTTGTAGCCTTATTTTAGTTATTTTCATGAGGTTTCATGCCTATTACAGTTGATATATAATTTTTATCTCTACTTTTTGCAGTTACTAATAGATTCTACAGTTCATTAAATATTTCTTTTTTGGGTTATTTTGTTAACATTAGTTTTGTTACTTGATGTGATTTCGAGCTTTTACTAATTTGTTTTTGTCACGAAATGCTAATGTTAGCGTCTTTCCCAAACATGTTATCCGTAAAAAGGTTTATCCTTATTCTAACTCTTGTTGCTATTGGTATTTTGAATATTGCGCCAATTGTGATTGTAAATTTGTAATATATCAAATCGTAAGATAATCTACCTGCAACCATATTAAGGTAGATGGTCTTATATTGATGTCGCCTTGTAGAGATGTTATCTCTTTGGATTAAAAGGAACTAATAATTTATACTTAATTATCTCAAACTAAACCATTTTATATAATTGATAAAAAAAATCAAGCGGAACTTAACTTTTTATGTTGAATAATGGAGAAGATTGTAAAACGAACATTGATTTGCAAATAAATATGTCTAAATGCTTTTATAATTCAAACAAGAAATCTTAAATATTCATATAAAAAAAATTCAACGTTTTTCAATATGAGTTTTATAATAATAATAATAATAATAATAAAGCAAGATAAACGTGCAACGCACGTTCAGAGGGACTAGTATATTAAAAGTAGAAACCTCTGTGGCTAAAAGTCAAATTACGAAATTACCCTTATTTCTAAGTTTATACTAAATTACAATTCACTTAATTTTTTTTTTTAAAAAAAAAACCCTACACATGCCTCTCTCAACAATCGCACCTCTCTTGGCGAGAGACGTTTAATCATCTTCTCCAACAGTTGTATCGGTTCATTTTGTTCTTTTAAAAGTCAGAATCCCATGGCAACTTTCTCTCAATCTTCGTTTTTCTCCATTAAAGTATCAGGTGTGGAATTTGAACTCTATGTCACCAATTTCTTATCTTTTTCAATGAGTCTTTTCCTACTCAGTTTTTCCTAATCTCCTTCTTTATCAGATGTTTGGCACTATTACCATTCCATCTTCCAGCACTAAGTCCTAGCCCATATTTTTTTCTCTGGCAAAGTGTAAGTTGTATGTTCCTTGGTTTTGTTTTTTCATATATTTTATTATAATTTTATCTTAATTTTTTTCTGAATCGTTGTTTACAATTATTCAGCTGATATATTCTCTAAAATGGTTAAAATTTGGAGATGACTGGCGTTTAAAGTGTAACGACCCGACCTATCATTTTACTTTCTAGATCCCTGTTCCCCTAAATAAGACTCCCGTATGTGCTTTTATTATTTTATGACTCGCGGGAATGGTTATTTCGGGTCTGGAAAGGTTCAGGTTAAAATCGAAACACTTAGTTCCTTAATATCGGCTTTAAAGGGTTAAGTTTGACTTGGGTCACATTTCTAGTAAACTACCTCAGAATTGGGATTTTATGGTCCCAACAGATTCGTATGATGATTTTGAACTTGGGAGTGTGTACGGATCGGGTTTTGGATGACTCGGGAGCGTTTCGGCGCCTAAAGTTGAAAGTTGGCTTATTGAAGGTTTTAAAACTTCTTTAAATTTGGTTTGGAGTAGGTTTTGGTGTGATCGAGGTTCGTTTGGGATTCCGAGCTCGGGAATAGTTCCGTATGATGAGCTAAGACTTGCATGCAAAATTTGGTATCATTCCGAGTAGTTTAAGTATGATTCGGCGCATTCGGAGCAAGTTGGAAGAACTTGAAGTTCATAAGTTGATTCTATATGGTTTTGGGTTGTGATTCTTAGTTCTAATGTTGTTTTCCGTATTCTGAGGGTGAGAGCGGGTCCGTTTTATGTTTACGAACTTGTTGGTATATTTGGTCGAGGCCTCGAGGCCCCCGTATAGGATTCGGAAGGTCGACGAAACTTATTTTCTCTTTGGAGAAGAGCTATTGGTGCCTGTCATTTGGTGCATTCGCACTTGCGGTGGAATGGCCGCAGAAGCGGCACCGCAGATGCGTCGCCTAGGTTGCAGAATCAGAAAGAGAAGGGTTCAGCGAGCTCTGCAAAAGCGAACTCGCTTCTGCGATGAAGGGGGTCCGCAGATGCGGAGAGAGGTAGTCTGGCCATGGTCGCAGGTGCGCGAGGTGAGCCGCAAAAGCGGGCTTGCAGATGCGATACTTGGCCGCAGATGTGATGGGTCGTGGGTCGTGAGTGTTCCGGAGATGGGGACAGTTGACTGCAGAAGAGGTCCCATAAAAGCGGAGATCCTTCCATAGGTGCGAAAAAACTACTGGGCAGAAGGGTTGCATTTAAGTCGAGACTTAGGCTCATTTCTTCAGTTCTCTAACTTGTTGGCCGAATATAGAGCTCTTTGAGGAGGGATTTTCACCCAGCACTTTGAGGTAAGTGATTTCTATACAATATGAGTTTAAAACATATATTATGGTTGTCGCGCCCCCTTTTTTCTCGCGAAATCGGATTTCGACATTTAATGAGATAACTCCCTTCCCTTTTGGGATGAGATATGAGATTTGAAGAGTCGCCACCTAACGGATTAATGTGTATTAGGGCACCTAAAGCAAACAACTCATAAAACTAGTTTGCATCACCAGAGATCGGGTAAGGGCTCAAAATTAACTTGAGGGGAAGGTGTTAGGTACCCCTCGAGGTCCAAAAAGGTGGGTCCCGACCGAACTTAATTAAGCGAATTAGTCATTAAAGGAAAATAAAGCAATTTAGACAATTATTTAAAGCAGGAATTGAAGGGGTCCTAAGTTTCTTAGCCTATAGGATCATTTCCGTGAAATAGTTGGTAACTTTCCCCAAGTTGGGATGCTACACATAGCATTAACGCACAAGTCATCATCTCCTTTACTACCCAATTACTATCTTTCAATTATTACCTAAGCGTTCTAATAGCTTCTACCTCGTGCCTTAAGCGTGCACTACTAGTCCCTTACCTATGGTCCTGGAGGTGTTTAGGACCTCTATTTAAGGTAGTCCTAGACTGACCTATGTTGCTTAAAAATGGGAAAACTAAGCGACAAACAAAAAATCAGATAGGACTGTCACATAAGGAGCAAATAAGGGCTCGTGTTAACCTCCACAAGTAAACAACCAATGCACACAATTCACACAACAAGTTTTATCACTTTAATACCATATATGCATGATATCTAGATGAGCATAAACAAAATATAAGACGACAGTTTATTAAAACGAGCAGTGGTACCTATCAGTTTGCCTACTGATTTTAGTCCTTGAATCTGGACATATTCCAGGCAGCAAGATGTCATAGTTTTTAAGCCCAGAGTTATTAATAATCCTACAGGCTTGCGTGAGGTGATAACCAGAACAGAGTCCTATAGGCATGCTATCTAAATCTGTTAATTAGACCTATAACAACGAGTTACTGATTTTAACAGATATGTTTTTATCCTTTAGACCCTATAGGCATGCTTTCTAATTTGCAGAATTAGTTAACTCCTACAGACATGATTTCTAGGTGTTAGAAATGATTTCACCCTATAGGCATGATATCTATTAGTTTAAATCTTATATACATGATTTCTAGGTTTTGAAACTGATTTGTTTATCTCCTATAGGCATGGTATCTAAATTGAAACCGATTTTTATCTCTTATAGGCATGATATCTAAGTCGTATGTGGGCAGAATTTTAAGCAACTTGCTAGGAAGGTTATTATTCAAATAGATAGAATCCTATAGACATGGTCACTAATGCATGTATGTTATAAAATATGCACAGATCCTATGGACAGGATTTCTAATGCAAGGGGTCTATAAATAGGACTTCTAGTTATATGAGTAAAATACAGAACAAAGCAATTTAGAAAATCCTATAGGCAGGATCTCTAAACAAGTAATGGAAATCACACAAGTTGATCAGCATAATTAAACCTATAGGCAGAATTTCTACCCAAATTTAACAAAAATAATAGGAAACCCCCCGCTTTCACTAATCAACCCCAAATATGTTTTTACAGAGATTAGTATGGCCTAATAAATAAATAAATTGCATAATAGTATCCATTACACTATAGGGAGCCTTCATAGGCCCAATATAAACCTGGGAACCAAACCTTCCAACAGAACAACTTTGGAGTATAGCAATGATCCATCCATGGAAAATTAAAAGTCAGGCTTCCCGTGTGTCAAAGTTCCCAAGGGCCTCAGGGGACCCAGACCTAAATGACTAGGAGCAAGGTTTTTTTTAAAAAAAGAATCAGTACATAAAAAGGGATAAGGGGCAGGTTTTAAAACAGTTGGATTTCAGAAAAACAAGGATTCAGAACATAGAGTTGCAGGCAGAACTGCACCAAGAGGACAAACATAATTCATGCTCAAACACATAGCTCAAATAAATTGAAGTCTAGTGAAGTTAAATATTTAAACTAGTACTTATCACAGAAGCAGTTAGGCAAAACAATTGAGTTGGAAGATACATGAAATAAACAGACAGGGCAGGGAAGTTGATCAACAAATTGGTTGATTACATGTTCATAGTGTGCAAAGTTCAGAATAGGTATAGAATTAACAAACAGTGCATGAAACAAATTGAACTTTAGACTAACCTATGGGAGGATTCATATTATTTGAAATAACTTAGTCCTAAGTTGACAGTGTTAGTAAATGAGATCATATAATCATGTGAATGACAGAATTGATACAGGCTAGTCAAGCAAAGTGTAAAGAATGAAATTGAAAAGGTTAGGGCATACCAGCTAAGAGACAAAGTAAACAAGAAGATGAAACCAATTGGAATCCAAGAGCCTAGCCTTGGCTATCAGCCGGCTAGACAATGCAGCAAATCAGAGTGATAGAAGGAACTCAAGTGAGTGTGTGAATGTACGAGTGTGAGCTTGTGTCTCAGCGTGTGTTTTAAAATCAGAACAAATGAAAGGTTTATATAGCAACAATAGAGTAAAACCAAATAAGAAAGGAGAATTAATTGCACACAAATAAGGCATGCAACATCAATTAATCAATCAATTAGGGCTAACGGGAATAAATTGACAGTAAGGGTAACTTAAATTAAGGAGAGTCTTTCACGGAATAAATCAGTAGACAAGATTGAGGCTAAATAAGGTAAGTAGTAAATTCAGAAATCAATTATAGGTCAGTCAAAGCAATCAAAACCCAGAAATCAAGCCAGTAATATAATTAAGGAAAGTAGCACTAATTACGAATCACATATAAGGAAAGAATCTAAATAAGGAAAACACAGTTTCAAAACCCTAATTAGGCCGGTAAATCAATTAATCATTTTATTTGACAAGGCTAAGGTGAACGGGCAAAATATTATAACAAATAGTCAAGTAATGAAAAACCCTAAGGTGTAAATACATAAAGATGAAACTCAGTCGAAAAAGTAAAGGAAGAAATCCAGAGTTAATACTTAAACATTATCAAACATTTTGCAGAAACTTAAAAAAATGAAACCCTAGAGCATAGAAACTCAAGTGAAACCAGTTGAAAAGTTAAAGTAAGAGAATCATAGTTAAACACTTAAACGTTCGAAAACATTTTTGCAGAAACTTGAAAGAAAATCGAAACCCTAGCTTTTTAGGAAAAATGAAAAACGGTTAACAAAACAACAGAACCTTAAAGGAAAATTAACAAACAAACTCAAACCGCTTCAGATCTAAAGAGATCTGAATGGTTTTTTCCAGAAATAGTAAAACATAAGCAGATGTGAGAAAAATCTGGTTTGAAACCAGATATTTGAAGCCATGAAAACACAAAAATGATACTACTCACAAACATGGGGGGTGGATACGGACAGACTCATCGAGAAAGCGATGGATTTGAACCAAGTCTGTTCGAATCCCTTTGAGATTCCCTCAAGTAACATGAAAATCGAACAACCATCAAAGACAGGAGGCCAGATAAGGCCTGAGATTGAAGAAAGAACCCATGAATCAAAGGGATTTTGGTGACGGCGGGCTAGGGTTAGGAGGAGGGTGAAAGAGATAAGAGGAGGGAAAGGATTCAGAGGCGGCAGGGTTTAGAAAATGAGTAGGGTTTGGGGTCGTTTGGTGTAATTAAAAAGGAAAGGATATCCTGGACCGTTGATCTCATGATTAAATCTGGGGTTGGGCGGATTATAACAATTGGGTTATGATTACAGTTATCAGATTATGGGTTGGTTTAATTGGGCTAAGGTCCGAAAATTAAAAGAGGCTATATGTTAAATACCCATTTAGTTTAATAAAATAATTTATAAAAATAGTTAATAAATGATAAAAATGTTATTTATGCATGAAAGTGATTTAAAATAATTACTTAATATTATAAAAATATAAAAGGTAATTTTCGTGTAAAATCAAGTAATTATGCACACATGGGCTATAATTGCAAAGTCATTACAATTATAACCTACAAATATAAATATAATTATGCATAAAATAATTAAATCTTAATATAAATATAAATGATAAAAATTAAGCAAAAAAATTATTATAAGATCATTTGTGATGCAATATGTAATAATTTGGACAATAAAATAATGGGATAAATTAATTAGAAATCTTTTTAAAATTACAGAAAATTATGAAAAAATATTAATTGATGCTCATGCATTATTTTAAAAATATATATGCATTTTGAAAGTAATATAGGAAAAAATTGGGTATCAATAGCTGCCCCTCTTTACCCGGGAAGGATGAAAGAGTTGTCGGGTAAAGATATGATGGCCAATTTTGACCGGATAGAGCTATTTGAGAGATATAGGACGCACTTCGATTTTCGAGCTACCTACATATCCCTGATTTTACAGGAATCAGGCCGTGTGTAGTTTTGGATTCATCGGCGGAATAAACCGAGGAAGTTATCACAAGGACGGATACAAGGTTTCGAATAGGTGAAACGGTTATGGTGAGTGGACGGATTTGAAATGGTATGAAGGAACTGGAGTGGGATTGCTCTTGTTAGAATAATGGTTACTCATCGGGTCTCCTGCAAATCAGAAGATGTACTGTAAGCATATACGTATAAAGTTGCGTGAATTTAGACATGATGCAAATTCCCTTCAGACCATGAAAATTGTCCTTGGACGGTTGAGGATGACGTCCTTAGACCATGATGTCCCGGGCCATGAGTTGTGCGGTAAGGGATTCTCAGGCCATGAAATGATGTTCTCGGGCCATGAGAATGGTGCCTCCGAACCATGACGCCTTTGAATAATGATGTGCAAGTTTGAGAGATCCTCAGGCCATCGCATGGTGTCTTCCGGCTATGAGGATGGTGCCTTCAGACTATGATGCCTTTGGACAAGTTGGCTATATTTCAGCCCATGAGATGCAAAGACATGATGCTAGAAGCAACAAGACAAGGTTGAGTCTTGTATGAACTTGAGGGCAGAGCTTAGCATGAGAGAAGAGAATAATGCAAAAGAGACATTGTTTAGTCTCGTGCGGGATTCGGGACAGTGCTTAGTCCCATGGAAATGGAAGGTCGTGCTTAGCTTATGCAAATAGGGAGGCAGGGCTTAGCCTCATACAAGTTTTGGGACAGTGCTTAGTCCCATGCAAGGAGAAGACAATGCTTAGCCTTATGCAGATAGAGAGACAGGGCTTAGCCTTATGCGAGTGTGGAGACAGAGCTTAGTCTCATGCAAAATTTGGGAAAGTGCTTAGTCCCATGGAAAGAGAAGGCAATGCTAAGCCTTATGCAAATAGGGAGGCAGGGCTTAGCCTCGTGCAAGATTCGGGACAATGCTTAGTCCCATGCAAGGAAAAGGCACTGCTTAGCCTTATGCAAAATTTGGGACAATGCTTAGTCCCATGCAAAGAGAAGGCAATCCTTAGCCTTATGCTAATAGAGAGGCAGGTCTTAGCCTCGTGCAGGATTGGGGACGGTGCTTAGTCCCATGCAAATAGAAGGCAATGCTTAGCCTTATGCAAGGTGGGAGGCAGGGCTTAGTCTCATGCAAGGTGGAGACAGATCTTAGTCTCATGCAAAGAGAAGAGTAAGAGCGAAGTATTCTAGCTGACAATGTGTTTCGTGCATAATGATTGTATTGTTGCAACGGTATTTGACGTGATGATATAGTCCTGCATCCAAAGAAAAATTTGTGAGTTTTGCGGGGGGAAGGTTGGTTCGTGCCTTCATCTGCTTGACTTGATCCGTTCTGTCTGAAAATCATGTCCAAACTATTAGGGTAGCGTTTGCTAAAGCAAATTTTCTTTTCCAAAAGCATGCATGCATAATTTTCAAAAGACATAGTAGTATATAGTTTAGAAATTAGTTAGATGAACCAGTAACTATGACATAATCAAAGACACCGCGACTTCTTCTGCCGTATAATTTTGAGGGTCCTCCTCAAAATTCTGCCATAGTTAACTAGATGACTTTTCTGGCTGCTTCATATGCTGCGGTTGGCTGAACTTGCTTCGAAATTTTGAGGGTCCTCCTCAAAATTCTGCCCCAGTTTCTGATTGTGGGGGAAATAGAAATTTTATTGAATTGTGACCGAACCCACAGGGCTTCCTACGTATCCCCTCTTAAATGGGAATCAGGTCAAGCGTAGTTCAATTTACATCATATGAAGAAGCATAAAATGGTTTACACATAGTATCTTTTGACTGTATCTGAATTAATAGGCTTTGGCTAGATTTCTCCGCCCATCTCTACGAGTATGAGTATTCCTCCTGTTAATACCCTGTGAACCATGTAAGGACCTTGCCAGTTGGGTGAGAATTTTCCTTTGGCTTCATTTTGATGTGGAAAGATCTTTTTCAGCACCAGCTGTCTCGGAGTGAACTGTCTCTACTTTACCTTTTTGTTGAAGGCTCTGGACATTCTGTTATGATAAAGTTGGCCGTGACAAACAACATTCATCCTCTTTCCATCTATGAGGGCTAGTTTCTCATAGCGGCTCCTTATCCATTCTGCATCGCCGAGTTCGGCTTCTTGTATGATCCTCAAAGAAGTAATTTCCACTTCGGCGGGGATGAAAACTTCAGTACCATTAACTAGCAGATAGGGAGTTGCCATGGTTGATGTGCGGACTGTGGTACGGTATCCTAGTAAGGCGAATGGTATCTTCTCGTGCCATTGTCTATGATTCTCTACCATTTTCCTTAGTATCTTTTTGATGTTTTTGTTGGCAGCTTCCACGACTCCATTCATTTGAGGCATGCATGCTGTAGAATGTTTGTGCTTGATTTTGAAAGTTTCACACATGGCTTTCATTAGGTCACTGTTGAGATTGGCGGCATTGTCGGTGATGATGGACTCTAGAACTCCAAATTGACAAACGATTTGGTCGCGAACAAAATCCGCAACGGCCTTCTTGGTCACAGCTTTGTAAGATGCAGCTTCAACCCATTTGGTAAAGTAGTCGATGGCGACCAGAATGAACCGGTTCCCATTTGAGGCGGTGGGCTCGATCGGACCAATGACGTCCATCCCCTAAGCAGCAAAGGGCCAAGGTGAGCTCGTTGCATTAAAGCTCGTTTGGCGGCACTTTTATTATGTCTGTATGTATCTGACATTCGTAGCATTTCTGAACATACCGGATGCAATCTTCTCCATGGTCATCCAAAAGTAACCGGCCCTGAGCATCTTCTTGGCCAAGACAAAGCCATTCATGTGTGGACCGCAGGTTCTGCCATGTATCTCCTCGCGCAATTTAGAAGCCTCTTTTGTGTCAACACACCTTAACAGTCCCAGATCGGGAGTTCTCATAGGGTTCCTCCGCTTTGGAAGAAGTGATTGGACAATCTCCGAAGGGTGCATTACTGAGTATGGTTTGCATGCTCTGGGTATTCTGCTTTTGTCAAATATTCTTTGATGTCGTGGAACCAGGGATTTCCGTCCGTTTCTTCTTCAACGTGAGCACAATATGTCAGCTGATTATGGATCCTTACTGGAATGATCGATGAAGTTCTTGTCTGGATGTTGTATCATTGATGACAAAGTATCCAATGCATCAGCAAACTCGTTATGTATCCTAGGGACATGCCGAAACTCTATTTTTGTGAACCTCTTCTTCATTTATTACACATGATGCAGGTATGGCAATATCATGGAATTCTTGGTAGCCCATTCTCCTTGTACTTGGTGTACCAAATGTCTGAATCGCCGATCACTAGTAGTTCCTGAATGTTCATATCAACAGCCATGTTGAGCCCTAATATGCAAGCTTCATATTCCGCCATGTTGTTAGTGCAGGGGAATCTGAGTTTTGCAGACACCGGATAATTTTGACGAGTTTCTGATACCAAGACGGCTCCAATGTCGACTCCTTTGAAGTTCGCCGCCCCGTCGAAGAACATTATCCAACCATCGTAGGCTTCAACAATGTCTTCTCCTATGAATGATACCTCTTCCTCAGGAAAATACGTTTTTAGGGGTTCGTATTCTCCTCCCACAGAATTTTCGGCAAGATGGTCTGCCAATGCTTGTCCTTTGACTACTTTCTGAGTTACATAGATGATGTCGAACTCACTTAGAAATATCTGCCACTTGGCCAGCATTCCGGTGGGCATAGGCTTCTGAAAGATGTATTTCAAGGGATCCATCCTCAATATGAGGTACGTCGTATAAGCACAGAAGTAATGCCTTAGTTTCTAAGCTATCCAGGTTAATGCGCAGCAAGTGCTTTCCATCAAAGAGTACCTCGCTTCATAAGGAGTGAACTTCTTACTCAGGTAATAGATGGAATGTTCCTTTCTCCCTGTCTCGTCATGCTGTCAAACGCAACTGAAAGCTCCATCTAACACTGCAAGGTAGAGTAGTAATGGTCTGCCCGGCTCCGGTGGGACTAAAACTGGTGGCGCTGACAAGTATTCCTTGATCTTGTCAAAAGCCTTTTGACAATCTCGGTCCAACTGGTTGCAGCGTTCTTCTTCAGTATTTTGAAAATCGGCGCACATATTACTGTGGACTGTGCTATGAAGCGGCTGATGTAGTTGAGGCGTCCCAGGAAGCTCATCACATCTTTATTTCTTTTTGGTGGTGGTAATTCTTGGATGTCTTTGACCTTTGATGGGTCCAATTATATTCCTTGGTGACTGACGATGAATCCCAACAGCTTTCCGGTAGGAACCCTGAATGCACACTTTGCAGGGTTTAGCTTCAGGTTGTATTTCCGCAATCGGTCAAAGAATTTCCTTAAGTCTGCTATGTGATCTGTATCCTTCTTGGATTTAATGATGACATCGTTCACATATACCTCTATCTCTTTATGTATCATGTCATGAAAAATAGTTTTCATGGCCCTCATGTAGGTGGACCCAACATTCTTTAGATCGAACAACATCATTTTGTAGCAGTACACTCCCCATGGTGTAATAAAGGCTGTTTTCTCAGTGTCTTATTCATCCATCCAGATCTGATGGTAACTTGCGAAGCAATCTACAAAGGACTGGAGTTCATGTTTGGCACAATTGTCGATCAGCATGTGTATATTTGGCAGCGGGAAATCATCCTTTGGGCTGGCTCTATTGAGACCCCATAATCAACACAAACTCTAACTTTCCCATACTTCTTCGGAACAGGCACAATGTTGGCTAACCAGATTGGATATTCAACAACCCTGAGGACCTTGGCTTTGATCTTCTTAGTAACTTCCTCCTTGATTTTCAGGCTCATGACCGGCTTGAACTTCCTGAGTTTCCGCTTGACTGGCGCACACATTAGGTTTGTGGAAAACTTGTGGGCCAAAATGGAGGTGCTTAACCCGTTCATATCATCGTATGACCATGAAAAGATATCCTCATATTCTTTCAGGAACCGAATATATCCCTCTTTCTCTGACGATGACAAATGGATGCTTATGCGGGTTTCCTTGACGGTTTCAGAATCTCCCAAGTTGACTATCTCAGTTTCATCCAGGTTGGACTTGGGCTTGTTCTCAAAATCCTCTACCTCTCTGACAATCTCTTCAGGTATTACATCTTCCTCTTCTGAATCACTGTCCTTTTATTGCGTTGTCTCATTAAATGCCACAGTTGTCGGTTCATCAAGATAGGAAATAGTAATATTGTAGGGATAAAAACATGAGAGAAAATCAGTTATAATAAAACATCGATCTATTTAAGAGTTAAAAAAAATGATTTTCAATAGCTCAAATAACATTTTGGGAACATTGAAAATATTGTTTAAAACAAAACGCAAAAGTGGAAATCATTTTCAGAAAAAGTAAACAATGTTATTCAGCCTTGCTACTGCGGGACTCGTCGGGCCCTTGCTGGTCTAACAGTCCAGTTCTTGAGGAATGTTCCTCTCTCCACAGCTTGGATGGTATGTCCTTTCTCCTTCTCCTCCTCGACGATCACACAGCAGTCCATATCATCATCTTCCAAGAACAAATTCCTCAATGCTACCAATGCTTCTTCTTCCTCTGACCCCCATATAACAACGGCCTGATGGAAAGTTTGACTTAAGTGCGGTACGGGCTGTTCAAGAGGGTAGTATGGACCACGCCACGGTGGTGACCAATCATTGTATTCCTTCCAGGTGTATTGATACCCCGACCCAAAGGTTGTACCATGGTGCTTCAGCTGTACTGTTTTGGAGATACCTTGAAGATTTTTACCAAGCCCCTTGCCAGGTTCATACCCTTTCCATGCCAATATTATTTCTATCTTTCTACTCCACCACTTGTCCTTTTCGATTACATTAACACTCTCGATGCGGTGGTAAGTTTCTCCTCCTAACCTCCTTTTGTTTTCAACTACCGGGGCAGTTTGACTGGTGTAAATGGGGTTACTCTCATCTCCATAGATGATTACATATTGATGATTCCACTCGAATTTCATGGTCTGGTGCAATGTAGATGCTACAGCCCCAGTGGAATGTATCTACGGCCGTCCTAACAGCAAATTGTAGGAGGCGGATATGTCCAGCACATGAAACTCAACATCAAACAAGTGGGACCCATATGCAGGCAGAGATTAGCTTCATAGTCCCTGCTCGTATCTCATGTAAACCCTTTCCTAACCTCTTCAAAGTTGTCAACGGGAAATGTTGAGGCTAGATCCTTCATCTATCAAAACTCTGGCGATAAACTTATCTTTGCATTGCACCGTGATGTGCAGTGCCCTGTTGTGACTTAACCCTTCAGGTGGCAATTCGTCCTCATAGAAGGTGATCTTATGGCTTTCTAGCACTTTCCCCACCATATTGGCCATTTCTCCGCTAGTGATGTTGTTGGCACATATGCTTCATTTAATACCTTCACAGAGCATTTCTGTGTGCCTCCGAATTTTGCAGCAACGACAGGATAGATATTTGGGCGGGGGTCTTGTTCAGATGATCGATGATAGAGTACACCCTTGCCTGTACCTTCCTCTAGAGGTCATCTGGACCAGTCTCAATAACAGGCAATTTACTGGAAGCTTGCTTACTGGCTTCTGCCAAATGTTCAGGTGTATAAACGCTTCATGTTCTAGTCATTCCTTGTGAAACACCGAATTCTTCCATCTTTGACCTTCCTTTTCTTCTAGCCTCAGTCACATAATCCCAAGGTACAACATTGGAACTGAAGGGCGGTGTGGTTGCCACCGCCACGGTGAAAGGTGTGGCCACCTCCACCTTAAATGGAGCGGGTATTGCTGCAGGTGGGGTAACTTCTACCTCGAAGGGAGCTGATGTGGATATATCAACTTCAACGGGAAGCTGTACCTGTACCACAATGGGATTGAGCATGACTGCAGGCTTTTTAGGATCGTCACCTTCTCGAATAAGCCCGATTGACCCCTCGGGATCCCACTCTTCATCATTTTCTATTACATTGACCCCTTCGCCCCTATGATCTGGGAGGGGATTGTTGTGGACATTAGGTGCATTTTCCTTTGCATGTATGACCTTATTATCAATCAGTGTTGGGATATTATCTTTCAAGGTGCGACACTCGTCAACAGTGTGTCCCTTCACACCGGAATGGTACGCACAGGTCTTGTTTGGATTGACCCATTAAGATAAATTCTCCATTGCCACAGTAGGAATAGGGGTGACATAACCAGCAACTTTCAATCTTTCCTACAACTGGTCGATGGGTTCAGCAATAGCGGTGTACTGTCTGGGTGGTTTGCGGTCAAAATTAAGCCTAGGTTTTTGGTAGTTTGGACGAGTTGGAGGTGAATGATAATAGGATGGTTGGGAATTATAGGTATGGTAGGCGGTAGCAGGTTAGGAATATATGGGAGGGGATGGTTGGTATGTGGGTGGAGGTGTTTGGTATACAAATGGATTTTTTGGCCTTGGGCACCCATTACTGTTCCCACTTCTTTTTTCCTTGACATGCCACCTGATTGCAATGCTTTGTTTGTGGCTTGCAGTGCCTCGAAATTCGTCACCATTCCACTTTTAATACCTTTCTCGATCCTTTCTCCGATCTTGATGATATTGGAGAACTTGTGATTCTCGATAACCATTAACCTTTCATAATATTGTGGATCCTGCGCCCTGACAAAGAACTTGTTCGTCTATTCCTCATCTAATGTCGGCCTGACCTTTGCTGCCTCTGACCTCCACCGAGTAGCATACTCACGGAAAATCTCAGTTGGTTTCTTCTTGAGGTTCTGGATTAGAAAACATCAGGTGCATTCTCCGTGTTGAATCTGAATCTTTCCATGAAATCTGACTCCATGCTCACCCAATTAGCCAATTTCTTGGGATTCTGGCTTATGTACCAGGATAGAACGTCTCCAATGAGGCTTCTCATGAATAGCTTCATGCGAATCCTTTCGTCCTTTCCAACCCCTACAAGCTTATCACAGTAGGTTCTCAAGTGAAACCTTGGGTCACCCGTATCATCAAACATTTCGAACTTAGGAGGTTCGTAACCCTCCGACAGTTCTACATCTGGCTGAATGCATAAATCCTCGTAATTCAAACCTTCGATTCCTTTGCCTCCTTCAACACCCTAAACTCGTCTTGTGAGTTTCTTGAGCTCCTCTGCCATGTTCTTAATGAGAAGGTCCTTCTCGGCGGATTCTGGTGTATATGAGATTGGTTGAGTGGATTGAGGTAAGGTTTCCACATATATGGGGTTGTTTTGGTGAAGGCCAGGAATTTGGGTATAATGGTGATCATTGGTTGAATTTTGGGGATCAAGGATAGGTTATGAGGTATTCTGAGGAGTGTGGTAAGTGGTATGCGGATATTGAGTCGGGAGATGCTGATGTTGAGGAGGCGTAGGTATGGGTAAAGGATTTTGAGGAGGGGTTGTATATTGATGGGGTACGTGAGGATTCTGCGGGCGTTGGTCGGGTGCATTATGGGGAGGTGCCGGTTTTTGGATATTTGGATGGTTGAGATCTAGGACGTTTAGTGCGAGGGAGAGGTTTGCCAAGTTACCAACCTGCTCAAGCTCACCTTGTAGTTCAAGTATTTTCTTTCAAGCCTAAAAACCAAGTCATTTGGTGCCGGAGCACTCCGACCATCAGAAGTTTCCACATTCCCAGCATGTGCGGTGTTGTTGCCACTTATATTATCCATTTTAGCTTTCCCTTTGCCTTTGGATGCACTTGGAGGAGGAGGTGGTGGAGGGCCCTGGATCTGGTGTAATATGTTGATCATGCCAGTAAGTGTGAACCAACCTTGGGGAATGGGAATAATAATAAAGAAAGGAAAGAAAAGCAAAAGGTAACCAAGTCAGTAAGGGTTCCAAAAAGAGTATTTGCAATATTTAAACACATAGTGCGGGAATGCAAATTCACGTCCTAATTTGGAAGCCTCGTTGTGCCCGAGGTAGGTGTAGTGACAAGTTGATTTGGAGAACTTTACTGCCAATAATTGCCTCATTTCATTAATGTAAAATAGATGAATCTAAAACGACACTAAATAAGATAAGCCACTAATAGAACTTGACCTTATTACATTTGAAAAGCAAAAATGAATAAACCTAATCTACTTGGTCCCAGAAGGACCTTCTCCAGGCCCGACTCTCTTGGCTCCATCGATCAAGTTCCCCAGGTCGCACATGTCCAGCAATAGGTATGCCCTTGATAGATGTCCTCCTCCGATACCTTCAACATTCTCGCAGTCTATGACTCTTTTCCTCATCTTCCCTTCCAGTTCCATCAGACCCTACTCCAGATATTCTAACCTTTTATTCGATCTGGTAGTCGTTTCCTTCCATTCATTGACTAATCCCATATCAGTCTTGTGTTGCTCCAGATTCTCGACCTCGGACTCACGAACCCTTTTGCGCAGTCTGTTATACTTCACCTGTGCTTCGGCACCTTCATCTATGACTTTGTTTCCTCGACCGACCCCTGGCTCGACTATTCCTACTATGCAGACCTCCAACCATGATGAGTAAAACTACACGTGCCCTGTGTGATATCGGTCTGGTTCGATGATGTCCCTTTGTACAATAATCTTTAGGTGCCACATATGCTGAGCTTCACATTTGTATGGGAGGTCGTCATCCTGAAAATCTGCCCTGAGTCATGAAAATATGCCCTATAATGACTCATTTTAATGATCTGCGGTATAACTTGCTTCCTGCATGCTTGTCTCATAACCCTGATGGGAACATAAAGGTATATGCCCCTTAACCCTATCAACACCAAGTGAGGAACGTCCCTAGACCTAATGATGAACTCTTTAGTAGGGAACCATTTGAACATCCATTGAACCTGATCCTCTGTCAAATTGTCGAAAAACTGCACCTATTATGTAGCACTCTCTGGTTAAGCAAACCTGTCTGGCATATAGGTCATTCTCTTAGGGTGATGGAAAGCTATATGAGGCTGTGGAAACTCTTGACGGTATTGATCTCTCTGGAGATGCTCTAACAACAAAACCTATAGCAGTAGAATACAACCCTCGAAGTGTTTGAATCCCTTCTGGCAGCGGTCCAAGGCCCGATACATGTCTGTTAAGATCATAGGGACAATGGTGTATGTTTTCCCCTCGATCCCCTCCATTAGGGTTTTTGTTACCATGGCCAATCTGGTATGAATTTTGTCCCCTTTCATCGGAAACACTATCATACCCAAGAAGCAAACAATGAACACAAAAACCCTGCAGTGAATACAACCCAAGGAAGTGATAGAGAATTCATCATGGTACATACGATAGGATTTTCTATGACCATATCGTTCATAGAGATATTCAAAGGGTATTTAGGATTTCTTCAGGCACTCCAAACCGTCGTTCTTTTTCAGAACAATCATTTTCAGAAACCCCATAGCGGCACAATTTTCTGGCACCAATAAACTGGGACTGTCCCAAGGCAGTCCAATGAATCCCCCTCTTTCTTCCAAGAGAGGGGTCATTTCTATGTTTCCAAAGCGAAACACAGATCTTTCACTGTCCCAGAACGTTGTGGCGGCTTCAATCAACAGATTATTCGGTTGGATGTCCAATAAAGAAGGCAAATTTCCCAGGACTTTTTTCACATGCTTTTTGTCACTTGATGAATATCTTCCCACCAATCTAGCAACAATGGTGGTATGTTACGGACCATGCCGAACCTGGGGACTTCGTGCCTCATTTTCTTCAAAACAAATAAGGTTAGACACTTTCCCCCTCCAGATTCGACTATTTATACATCAGTGATTAGCATATTGGCACTTATTTTTCCAAATTAATGCACAGATCGTGGTTGCGTCCGTTGGGATTATGGAAACCCCGGTGGACTTATGGACAAGGCTTTTCTTAATGAGTTATTATGTGTACAACATATTAACCTTGGCTAGGTTTGACCATGATGCATGTACAGTTAATCAGAGTAAGGTTTCCATAGAGGTGTAGACTGGTACCCTCAAGTGGACAGCTCAAGGGGGAAAGGCACGGAACCGTCAACTGCACCGCTGATCGACTAGTTTTACTGCAAATAAGCCTTTCCGAATTTAAGGGGTGATATGTAGGAAGAGCGCAAACACTCATCAAGCATTTCTAAGGTATTGATTACGCACGAGTGGAATATGATGTTGAGCATGATTTATGCAATAGTAAATAGCATGTTGTCACGTATTTGCACGTTAAAAGAAAATAATAACGGCGGTATTTAATAATTGAAAAGGCATTTAAGAAAGAAAACAAAGAGACAAGTTAGTTTCCATAGTAAAAAAGAAATCATAAATGCTTGAAAATAGGCAATTAAATTCACATAAAGTGGGAAAGGAAAACGGTGCGCACGTATTAACAGAATAAAGCATGCTTAAAGACTAATTCACAGAAATCAAGTTCGTTATGGTAAGAGGCTAATTATCCCCAGCAGAGTCGCCATGTTGTCGCGCCCCCTTTTTTCTCGTGAAATCGGGTTTCGACATTTAATGAGACAACTCCCTTCCCTTTTGGGATGAGATATCAGATTTGAAGAGTCGCCACCTAACGAATTAAGGTGCGTTAGGGCACCTAAAGCAAATAACTCATAAAACTAGTTTGCATCACCAGCGATCGGGTAAGGGATCAAAATTACCTTGAGAGGAAGGTGGTAGGCACCCCTCGAGGTCCACAAAGGTGGTTCCCCGCCGAACTTAATTAAGCGAATTAGTCATTAAAGGAAAATAAAGCAATTTAGACAATTATTTAAAGCAGGAATTAAAGGAGTCCTAAGTTTCTTAGCCTATAAGGTCATTTCCTTGCAATACTTGGTAACTTTCCCCAAGTTGGGGTGCTACACATAGCATTAGCGCATAGGTCATCATCTCCTTTACTATCCAATTACAATCTTTCAGTTATTACCTAAGGGTTCTAATAGCTTCTAACTTGTGCCTTAAGCGTGCATTACCCGTACCTTACCTAATTGTCCTGGAGGTGTTTAGGACCTCTATTTAAGGTAGTTCTAGACTGACCTATGTTGCTTAAAAATGGGAAAACTAAGCGACAAACAAAAAATCAGATATGACTGTCACATAAGGAGCAAATAAGGGCTCGTGTTAACCTCCACAAGTAAACAACCAATGCACGCAATTTAGACAACATGTTTTATCACTTTAATACCCTATAGGCAGGATATCTAGATGAGCATAAACAGAATATAAGACTACAGTTTATTAAAACGAGCAGTGGTACCTATCAGTTTGCCTACTGATTTTAGTCCTTGAATCTGCGCATATTCCAGGCAGCAAGATATCACCTTTTTTAAGCCCAGAATTCTTAATAATCCTACATGCTTGCCTGAGGTGATAACTAGAACAGAGTCCCACATGCATGGTATTTAAATCTGTTAATTAGACCTATAACAACGAGTTACTGATTTTAATAGACATGTCTTTATCCTTTAGACCCTATAGGCATGCTTTCTAATTTGCAGAATTAGTTAACTCCTACAGGCATGATTTCTAGGTGTTAGAAATGATTCACCCTATAGGCATGATATCTATTAGTTTAAATCCTATATACATGATTTCTAGGTTTTGAAACTGATTTTTTATCTACCATAGGCATGGTATCTAAATTGAAATCGGTTTTTATCTCCTATAGGCATGATATCTAAGTTGTATGTGGGCAGAATTTTAAGTAACTTGCAAGGAAGGTTATTATTCAAACAGATAGAATCCTATAGACATGGTCACTAATGCATGTATGTTATAAAATATGCACAGATCCTATTTACAGGATTTCTAATGCAAGGGGTCTATAAACATGACTTCTCGTTATGTGAGTACAATACAGAACAATGCAATTTAGAAAATTCTATAGGCAGGATCTCTAAACAAGTAATGGCAATCACACAACTTGATCAGCATAATTAAACCTATAGGCAGGATTTCTACCTAAATTTAACAAAAATAGAAGGAACCCCCCTCCCCCCAGCTTTCACTAATCAACCCCAAATCTGTTTTTACAGAGATTATTACAGCCCAAAAATGAATAAATTGCATAATAGTATCCATTACACTATAGGGAGCCTTCGTAGGCCCAATATAAACATGGGGACCAAACCTTCCAACATAACATCTTTGGAGTATAGCAATGATCCATCCATGGCACATTAAAAGTCAGAATTCCCGTGTATCAAAATTCCCAAGGGCCTCAGGGGACCTAGGGCAATGCTCACACCAGAACCACATTCAGAAGATAGTTCAAGATATTGGAAAACCAATCCCTAGTGTGTCAGAGTTCAAAAGAGTCTCAAGTGGACCCTAGGCAGTGCTCACACTGAAGTGGTTGGGAACCTAAATGACTAGGAGCAGGTTTTCTTTTAAAAAGAATCAGTACATAAAAGGGGTAAGGGTCAGGTTTTAAAACAGTTGGATTTCAGAACATAGAGTTGCAGGCAGAACTGCACCAAGAGGACAAACAGAATTCATGATCAAACACATAGCTCAAATAAATTGAAGTCTAGTGAAGTTAAATATTTAGACTAGTACTTATCACAGAAGTAGTTAGGAAAAACAATTGAGTTGGCCAGATATATGAAATAAACAGACAGGGTAGGGAAGTTGATCAACAAATTGGCTGATTACATGTTCATAGTGTGCAAAATTCAGAATAGGTATAGAATTAACAAGCAGTGCATGAAACAGATTGAACTTTAGACTAACCTATGAGAGGATTCATATTATTCGAAATAACTTAGTCCTAAGTTGACAGTGTTACTAAATGAGATCATATAATCATGTGAAGGACAGAATTGATACATGCTAGTCAAGCAAAGTGTAAAGAATAAAATTTCAAAGGTTAGGAAATACCAGTTAGGGGAGAAAGTAAACAAGAAGATGAAACCAATTGGAATACAAGAGCCTAGCCTTGGCTTTCAGCCGGCTAGACAATGCAGCAAATCAAAGTGATAGAAGGAACTCAAGTGAGTGTGTGAATGTAAGAGTGTGAGCTTGTGTCTCAGCGTGTGTTTTAATATCAGAACAAATGAAAGGTTTATATAGCAATAGTAGAGTAAAACCAAATAAGGAAGGAGAATTAATTGCACAAAAATAAGGCATGCAACATCAATTAATCAATCAATTAGGGCTAACGGGAATAAATTAACAGTAAGGGTAACTTAAATTAAGGAGAGTCTTTCACGGAATAAATCAGTAGACAAGATTGAGGCTAAATAAGGTAAGTAGTAAATCCAGAAATCAATTATAGGTCAGTCAAAGCAATCAAAACCCAGAAATCAAGCCAGTAATATAATTAAGGAAAGTAGCACTAATTATGAATCACATATAAGGAAAGAATCTAAATAAGGAAAACACAGTTTCAAAACCCTAATTAGGCCGGTAAATCAATTAATCATTTTATTTGACAAGGCTAAGGTGAACATGCAAAATATTATAACAAACAGCCAAGTAATGAAAAACCCTAAGGTGTAAAGACATAGAGATGAAACTCAGTCGAAAAAGTAAAGGAAGAAATCCAGAGTTTAATACTTAAACATTTCAAACATTTTGCATAAACTTAAAAAGATGAAACCCTAGAGCATAGAAACTCAAGTGAAACCAGTTGAAAAGGTAAATGAAGAGAATCATAGTTAAACACTTAAACGTTCGAAAACATTTTGCAGAAACTTGAAAGAAAATCAAAACCCTAGATTTTTAGGGAAAACGAAAATCGGTTAACAAAACAACAGAACCTTAAAGGAAAATTAACAAACAAACTCAATCCGCTTCAGATCTAAAGAGATCTGAATGGTTTTAGCTAGAAATAGTAAAACATAAGTAGAGGTGAGAAAAATTCTATTTGAAACCAGAGATTTGAAGCCATGAAAACACAAAAATGATACTACTCACAAACATGGGGGTGAATACGGACAAACTCATCGAGAAAATGAGAGATTTGAACCAAGTTAGTTCGAATCCCTTTGAGACTCCCCCAAGTAACATGAAAATTGAACAACCAACAAAGATAGGAGGCCAGATAAGGCCCGAGATTGAAGAAAGAACTCATGAATCAAAGGGGTGTTGGAGACGGCGGGCTAGGGTTACGAGGAGGGTGAAAGAGAGAAGAGGAGGGAAGGGATTCAGAGGCGGCGGGTTTTAGAAAATGAGTAGGGTTTGGTGTCGTTTGGTGTAATTAAAAAGGATAGGATATCCTGGACCGTTAATCTCTTGAGATCAACGTCCAGGATTAAATCTGAGGCTAGGTGGGTTATAACAATTGGTTATGGGTTATGGGTATTGGATTATGGGTTGGTTTAATTGGGCTAAGGTCCAAAAATTAAAAGAGGCTATATGTTAAATACCCATTTAGTTTAGTAAAATAATTTATAAAAATAGTTAATAAATGATAAAAAAAAATGCTATTTATGCATGAAAAGGATTTAAAATAATTACTTAATATTATAAAAATATAAAAGGTCATTTTCGTGTAAAATCAAGTAATTATGCACACATGGGCTATTATTGCAAAGTCATTGCAATTCTAACCTACAAATGTAATTATAATTATGCATAAAATAATTAAAGCTTAATATAAATATAAATGATAAAAAATAAGCAGTAAAGTTATTGTAAGATCATATGTGATGCAATATGTAATAATTTGGACAATGAAATAATGGGATACATTAATTAGAAATCTTTTTAAAGTTACAGAAAATTATGGAAAAATATTAATTGATGCTCATGAATTCATTTGAAAATAATATAGAGAAAAATTGGGTATCAACAATGGTTAGATTTTAACATGTAAAATTGTGAAAATTTTGGGTTTAGTTGAAAAACTTAGGTTTTGATAAATATGGGATTTAACCACGAAAATGATTATGGAATTGGGTGAAAATTATATATTTGAGTTCTTGTGGTTATGAGTAACAACTATCTTCGAAAATTTCCGACGTGACCCAGGGGGTGAATTTTAGGAATCTTTTAATTTAGGTTGGGCAATTACTATAATAGTTAAATTATGAACTTTTTAACCTGTATTGATTAATTTATATAACATTTGACTAGTTTCGGGTTGTTGGGCACCGAGTTGACGATTTAAAGAATATTTGTGGTTTGGAAGTGAGGTTAAGAACGATGTAAGTCTCTTGCCTAACCTTGTAAGAGGGATTTACCCCATAGGTGATTTAGATTACTATTTGCTTCTAATTGTGGGGGCTACATATGCACGACGTGACGAGATTCCATGATGAGCTATTAATTATGCTTATGTTTAGGTAGTTTAGGACCCAAATCATGAAATACTTGTGATGTTTGCACCCTACTTGTTAATTAAAGTGCCTAAATTATATGGAGACTTGATAAATAATTTTTAAAAGACCGAATTTCATTTATTTGAGTTTTGACGAGTTACTTGACCGTTAATAGAAGTTGTGCTTATTTGTGTATTAGCCTTGTAATAGCTTTTAAATCGGATGTTCATAAAGTATCCTCTCTTCTTATGGAGCGGGCCGAATGCCTCGGCAGTAGAATAGATGCATCTATGGTTCGTGTCGTTCGATCCCTCGACAGTGTACACATTATTCTTGATCGGGTCGTACGACCTTAGCATAAATCGTGCTTGATAATATCCGGAGCCTAATTATACTTGATATCATTTTATGGCTTGAGATGTTAAGACTATAAATGATAGAAATTGACTTGAAATTTACTATTTGTGAAAGAATTATTTATTCACTTCTTGTTATTGAGTTATTATTATTATTATTTACATAACCCATGCTTATTTAGAATTTATGTATCTTATTGTTAGCCCGTAGTAAGTGTCGATGTCGACCCCTCGTTACTACTTCTTCGATGTTAGACTATATACTTACTGGGTACATATTATTTATGTAATCACTCTACACTTCTGCACTAACCGTGCAGGATCTGAGGCGGGTGCATCTGGCAGTCATACCGACGCGCACCCCCGTTATCCAGAGGCCTAATGGTGAGCTGTTTCCTGAGCCGTTTTGCAGCACCTAGAGTCTCTCTTTTATATTTATTTTCTGTCTACTTTATTTCAGACAGTAGTTAGAGTTTTGTATATTCTACTAGTTTCTCATACATTTTTGACACCAGGTCTTGGCACACATACTAGTAGACTTTATAGTTTTGGAGTATTTATGTCACTATGTTTTGCCCCTCAACTACCTTCATTTTATTTTATTAAATTTCTACTTCTTAATTTATTAATAAATGGAGTTTAATTACTTGAAAACTTATTAAAGGAGTAATCACATGGTCAGTTCACCGTTGGCTTTTCTAGCGGCAACGATGGGCGCCATCACGACCTATAGGAGAAATTGAGTCGTGACAACATGGTATCAAAGCACTAGGTTCATGTAGGTCTCACAAGTTATGAGCAGACCTAATAGAGTCTTGTGGATTGGTCCTGAGACATCTGTACTTATCTTTGAGAGGCTATAGGATGTTAGGAAATCACTCTTTCTTCATCTCCTATCATGTAGTTGATGTTGTGCCAAGTATCTTTCTCTTATTCTCTCTCAGATGGTTAGAACGCGCACGCGGGAGGTACCCGATCATGTAGGAGCTGCTCCCCCTATTGCTATAGGCTGAGGAAGGGCTCCAGCTCGTGGTAGAAGACGATGACGTCCCAGAGTTTCCCCAGTTGTGCCACCAGTGGATCCAGTGGAGGATCCTATTATTGAGGAGCAAGGTGAGGTGCATGAAGAAAATCCAGCCTCGATGGATTTCATGTCCGCATCGGGATTCCGGGAGGTTATGGGCCGTATGCTACGGTTCATGAATTCTATGACTCATACTGGTTTATTTTCAACGGACCCAACCACATCTCAGGAGGGAGGGGGAGCACAGACCCCTACCGCTTAGGCTCCAGGGCATGCAACTACTGTATATCAGACCTCAGGCGGAGTTCAGCCAGTTGCTGCAACTATACCTGATCTCAGACCAGCTACGGTCGGCGAGCTACAGAAGCTATTTGACAGATGGACCAGGCTACATCCTTCTGTCTGTGTAGGTGAGCGACATGAGGGCCCTCAGTACTTTATTGATCGGTGCAGGAACATACTCTATAATATGAGGATATTGGAGTCCCACAAAGAGGACTTTACCACCTTTCATCTAGAGGGCAGGGCCCGTAGATGATGGCAGTCTTATCTTCTCGCAGACCAGCAGGTTCTCCTCCCATGACTTGGGACAAGTTCACACACCTATTCCTGGATAGATAAATTCCCCACTCTCAGAGGGAAGAGTTGCTAGTTCAGTTCGAGCAGCTCCAGCAAGGTCAGATATCGGTGACCGACTATGAGGTGAGATTCTCTTAATTGTCTCGCCATTTACTAATGATATTTCCTACCGATGCAGAGAGAGTGCAGAGGTTTGTTGCAGGTTTGCACTCTAGTATTCAGGCCACTATGGCCCGAGAGGTTGAGATGGGACTTCGTACGAGCTAGTTGTGGAGATAGCTCAGAGGATCGAGGGTGTATATCACCGGAGCCGAAGCAGGCGATGAGGGATAAGCAGTTTCGATATTTTGGAGAGTTCAAAGGTACACCGACTAGGGTCAGGGGTCAGTTTGTAAGGGGTCAGTCTAGCAGGCCCACATATCCAGCACCGGCGCCTCCTCGGGGTGCTCCAGTGCGGCCCTATTTCAGTGCCATGCCAGATAGTTCCTACCGCTCACTAGCTATTCAGGGTTCTTCCAGTGAGTATTCAGGCCATCAGGGTCAGACTTCAGGTTAGCAGTCCGCCGTACTGAGAGGTTGTTTCAAATGCGGGGATATTATCCATGTGAGAAGGTTCTGCCTTAGGCTTCGGGGCAAGGCATTGCAATAGGTCAGCATCCTATGATTACAGCACCAACTGCCACACCAGCCATCTGGACGCCCAGAGGCGGAGGGCAGGTGGGTAGGGGCCGTCCTAGAGGTGGAGGCTAGCCAGGTGGTGCTCCAGCTAGGTTCTATGCTTTTCCGGCCAGACCAGATGCAGTGGCCTCATATGCCATGATCACATGTATTATTTCTGTCTGTGGTAGGGATGCTTCAGTACTATTTGATCCAGGGTCTACATATTCATATGTTTCATCTCTATTTGCTCATTTCCTGGGTGTTCCTCGCGAGTCCTTGGGTACTCCTGTTTATGTGTCCACTCCTATGGCGATTCTGTTTTGGTGGATCAGATCTTCGGTCCTGTATTGTTATTTTCTATGGTTATGAGACTAGATCGGATCTTTTGTTGCTCGATATGACCGACTTTAAGATCATCCTGGGCATGGAATGGTTATCTCTATATCACTCCATCCTTTATTCCCATGCCAAGATAGTTACCTTGGCGATGCCAAAGTAACCTTGATTGGAGTGGAAGGGTTCGTCTGACAGTGCATCTAGCCGGGTTCTCTCTTTCTAAAAGCTCAACACAAGGTCTAGAAGGGTTGTTTGGCTTATCTATCTTATGTCGGGATACTACTACAGATACTCCGGCTATTGATTCAGTGACCATAGTCCGGGAGTTCTCCGATGTGTTTCTTTCTGATCTTCCAGGCATGCCACCAGATCGTGATATCGATTTCTGTATTTATTTGGCTCCAGGTACCTAGCCTATCTCTAATCCACCGTACCGCATGGCTATGAAAGAGTTGAATGAGTTGAAAGAACAACTTGAGGAGTTACTAGCAAAGGGGTTTGTCAGACCAAGTGTGTCTTCATAGGGTGCACCGGTGTTATTTGTGAAGAAGAAAGATGGGAGTACGCGGATGTGCATTGATTACTGCCAGTTGAATAGAGTTACCATTAAGAAGAAGTACCAGTTGTTGTGTATTGATGATTTGTTTGACCAGTTGCAGGGTGTCAGGGTGTTCTCTAAGATTGACTTGAGATCGGGGTACCATCAGGTTAAGATTCGGGATTTGGATGTCCCAAAGACATCTTTCTGGACTAGATATGGCCATTATGAGTTTCTAGTGGTGTCCTTCAGTTTGACTAACGCCCCGACTACGTTTATGGATTTGATGAACCGGGTGTTCAGGCCGTATATTGATTCGTTTGTCATTGTCTTCATTGATGACATTTTGATCTACTCGCGTAGCATGGAGGAGCACAAGCAGTATTTGTGAGTGGTGCTTTACACCTTGCGGGAACAGAAGCTATATGCTAAGCTCTCCAAGTGTGGGTTTTGGTTAGATTTTGTATCATTCTTGGGACATGTTGTATCACACGAGGGTATTAAGGTAGATCCCAAGAAGATCGAGGCAATTCAGAGTTGTCCTCGTCCTACCACGACGACTAAGATCAGGAGCTTCTTGGGGTTAGTAGGTTATTATCGTCGGTTTGTGGAGAACTTCTCATTTATTATAGAACCTTTGACTAGGTTGATCCAGAAGGGTGCTTCATACCGATGGTCTGATGATTGTGAGGTGAGCTTTCAGAAGCTCAAGACCGCATTGACTTCAACACTGGTGTTTGTGTTGCCTTCCGATTAAGGATGTATACTGTGTATTGAGATGCTTCACGCATTGGTTTGGGTTGAGTATTGATGCAGGAGGGGCGATTTATTTCATATGCTTCACGTTAGCTAAAGCTCCACGAGAAGAATTGCCCTGTACATGATTTGGAGTTGGCCGTGATTGCTTATGCCCTTAAGATCTGGAGGCATTATCTTTATGGGGTGTCTTGTGAAAGTTTACACTGATCATCGCAACTTGCAGCATTGTTTCAAATAGAGGGATCTCAATTTGAGGCAGTGCATGTGGCTTGAGTTACTAAAGGATTATGATATTACCATCCTTTATCATCCGAACAAGGCAAATGTAGTTGCGGATGCCTTGAGCAGAAAGGCGGAGAGTATGGGTAGTTTGGCATTCATTTTAGCAGAGTAAAGGCCATTAGCTTTGGTCATTCAGTCCTTGACTAACAGACTTGTGATTTTGGATATTTCAGAGCCCACTCGAGTTCTTGCATGCGTCTTCACCCAGTCTTCACTATTCGAGCAGATCAAGGCTCGTACGATGATCCACACTTATTGGTTCTTAGAGAGACGATACTATAAGGTAGTGCCAATGAGGTTATTATCGGTGATGATGGTGTTCTGCGGCTCTAGGTTCATCTATGTGTCCCTAATTTTGACGGATTGAGGGAAAAGATTCTAGAGAAGGCACACAGTTCTCGGTATTCTATTCATCCAGTTTCTACGAAGATGCATCGCGACCTGAGGCGGCATTATTGGTGGCGGCGGATGAAGAAGGACATAGTTGAGTATGCAGCGAGGTGCCTAAATTGCCAGCAGGTTAAGTATGAGCATCAGAGGCCGGGTGGCCTACTCCACCAAATGGTTATACCTGAGTGGAAATGGGAGCGCATTACTATGGATTTCGTTGTTGGGTTTCCGCGGACCTTGCGGAAGTTTGATGCAGTTTGGGTCATTATCGACAGGCTGACCAAGTCAGAACACTTCATTCCGATTGTGACCATGTAATGACCCGACCAGTCGTTTTGAGCTCTAGCGCGTCATTCAGTGGTTTGAGGCCCTAGTAACATCACTTTAGGTATTATGACTTGCACGTGTGGTCGGAATTTAATTTCGGGAAGTTTAGAGTTGATTTGGAAAGAAATTTCTAATTGGACTTCAAGTTGGAAGAATTAACTAGGACTTTTTAGTAAATGACCTCGAAATCGGGATTAAAAAGTTCCAATAGGTACATATGATGATTTCGGATTTGGGCGTATGTCCGGATCGTGTTTTGGATGAGCCCGGAGCATTTCGGTGCTTATCATGGAAAGTTGGCATTTTGGAAGAATTTCATAAATTGGGTTGAAGTCTATTTTGATGTTATCGATGCCTGTTTTGGATTCTGAGCCTGGGAATAGCTCTATATGGTGATTCTGGTCTTAGGGGCACGTCTGGATGTGGATTTGGAGGTATGTAGGTCATCCCAAGGTCATTTGGTGAAAGTTGGAAATTTGAAGGTTTTTGGGAAGTTTGACCAGGAGTGGACTTTTTGATATCGGGGTCGGATTCTGATTCCGAAAGTTGGATTTGGCCCGTAATATCAAATGTAACTTGTGTGCAAAATTTGAGGTCAATCGGACGTAATTTGATAGGTTTCGACATCGGATATGGAAGTTAGAAGTTCAATAGTTCATTAGGCTTGAATCGATGCGTAATTCATAGTTTTGATGTTATTTGGTATGATTTGAGGCCTCGAGAAGGTCCGTGTTATGTTTTGGAACTGGTTTTTATGATTGGATGGGGTCCCGGGGGCCTCTGGTGTATTTCGGAGAGGTTTTAGACCAAGTTTGGTTGAGTTGCTACTCTTGATATCTGGTTCTGGTTTTGTTCTTCGCGAAGGGGTTCACGCGTTCGTGAAGAAGGGTTTGTTGGCTGCTGATTTTGTGCTTCGCGTTCGCGGTTAAGTCATCGCGTTCGCGAAGGGGAACTGGGCCTGGGAGATTTTTAGCCTTCGTGTTCGCGATTGGTGTACCGCGTTTGTGAAGGTTCGCCTAGTTAAGCAACGCGTTCGCAAGCTGGGACTCGAGTTCGCGAAGGGTAATTTTGGACTTAGATATGATATTGCTTCGCGAACAAGGGGGGCTTGCCACGTTCGCGAAGAAGGTTAGACTTGGAAGTGCATTTTAAAGACGTGTTTTTGGCCATTTTTATCTCATTTCCTCCATGGGAGCCGACCTAGGAGCGATTTTGGAGCACCATTTTCATAATCAATCATGAGATAAGTTATTTCTACTAGTTGTGAATTACATACAAGGTTTATATATCGATTTAGACATAAAAATTTGTAGAAATTTTTGATTTTGAAGAAAAACCTAGAATTGGTATTTTTGAATTTTGACCACGAAATTTGACATGGAATTGGCAATAAATCATATATATGAGTTCATAGTGTTATGGGTAATGATTATCTTCGGAAATTTTCGGAATCCGGGCATGTGGGCCCGAGGGTGACTTTATCAACTTTTTGAACGGAGTTGGAAATTGTTATAAATTGATTTATAATGAGTATTAGAGTATGTATTTATGGATTCGCATATTGATTGACTAGTTTTGGGCTAACGTGCATCGGTTTGAGTTGCTAGAGAGGCTTTGGAGCCAGTTATAGAACTTTGGAGCGAGTTAAGTCTCTTGTCTAACCCTGTGAGGGGAAAACTACCCCCTAGGTGATATTAATTGTTATGTGCTACTAGTTATGGGTGCTACGTACGCACGAGACGAGAGTCCGTACGTAGCTAAAGCATGTTTATGTCCGGGTAGACTTAGTATTCTTATCATACAATATCCGAATTACTTGAACTTATTCTGTTGACTTAATTAATTGGAAATATGATTGAACTGATTTAGAAATTTAGTACATCTTAGGCCCTGCCTTACCACTCGAATTGTTGGCAAGAAAATGGAGAAACAATAAAGGTTATATTCACTTTGTGCTCATGTACTATATTGTAAATTCGTGTCTTGTGATTCGGAAACTTCCTTACTTTCTTGTGGAGCGGGCCGAATGACTCAACAGTATATAGAGGTGCATCTCTGGTTCGTGTCGTTTGACCCTAGACAGTGTACACACCACTCTGGATCGGGCCGAACGACCTCAGCAGAATCGTGCGTTATGCCGTTATTAGTCTTAATATTCATGAGATAAACCTTTCACTAATGCCTGGAAAATTTTATGGTATTTCTTATTTACTTGATATACACTTGGCATCTTTCTGAGTTATTAAGGTAGAATAAAAGATCGAAGGATTTATGTTTTAAAAGAAGAAATTGGAAACATTATGAAATTTCAGATTTACTCCACTATTGCTGTGCACTTCATATCTATTATGAGTTATCATGTCATTTATTTGGACCTTTAGTAAGTGTCGATGTCGACCCCTTGTCACTACTCCTCTGGGGTTAGGCTAGATACTTACTAGGTACGCATTTATTTATGTACTCATACGGTAGTCACTGCACTTATTATGGAGATATACATATATGTTTCTGGTGGTCCTCTGGGTGCAGAGGCGTGGCTGTTGCGGGGACTTTACAGTGAGTTGCACTACCTTGTATCCTAGTTGATGCTTATGCACTTGTGACACCGGGCTTTGGGGGTTTTTGCGGGTTGTTCGTTATTGCAATTACATATTTATTATCGTTATTCCCTGGAAATTATATCTTATATCATTAGATAATGAAGATTATGATTTTGGAAGTAATAAAATGAGTAAATAAATGGATAAACCAACGTTAGCTTGCATGATGGTGGCGTTAGGCGCCATCATGACCTATAGTGGATTTTGGGTCGTGACAGCTTGGTATCATAGCATTAGGTTCATTTGGGTCTCACGAGTTATGATCAAGTCTAGTAGAGTCTTGTGGATCGGTATAGAGACATCTGTACTTATCTTCGAGAGGCTACATAGCTATTAGGAGCACTTCCCTTCTTGATTACTCATTGTACGATTTTATTCCTTTGAGCTTATGCCTTTATTTCCTTCTTACTCATTCTTATATGATGTTCAACGCTTTTTATCAATTGGGGATCGAGGGATTTTAATGGTACTGCAGATGTGGTGCATGATATTTCTCCCAGCGTATTTGATTGGGTTGTTGTCATCGCCTTGCAGAAGGGTGCTCTGTCGTTTTAGTTCAGTATAAGTATTTTCTATGGTTTTGAGATTGGGAACTAATTGTTATGATGATTCGTGCGTTGCTATCACACAGTGTTGGTGTAACATTAGGGTTCTTATTTATGGATCGCGAAAGTGAATGGCTTGAAAGGAGAATTTCTCAATGCGTGATTTAGAGGTTCAGTATTTAATTCCAGCAAAGGAAAGGCAATCGGACTATGGATGTTCAGGCCTTAGCTGATGAAATGACGAGAATTGGTATTTTCAAGCGTCATTTGTGATATGGTATCGTTGTCCTTACTTGTTTAAATGTATTAAGATTCGCCGGTGTTATGGCCTATTTGATTTGCCTACGGGGCAGGGTGCTGCGAAATGGTGCATGAGAAGCAATTTTCAGAGATAGCGGTGTGTAGCGGTTTCGGGATCGAGCCGGTGTTTCTAATGTAGATGGCTCGAGAAAGATGATCTTCAATGAGGCTTGGAGTTGGTGGCAATTGGTCATATCAGGTGCCACAAAGATGGATTATTCTTTGAGGTAGTATTTGGGGCAGCGAAGGACGAGGAAAGACATTGAGGGAGGAGTCTCACGGTTGTTGAATTACTAGTAGGTCAAGTATAAAAAGCAGAAGTCAAGAAGTTAGGTAAAGGAGAGGGTTTAACCAAAGTGGAAGAGTGGCAGAGTAACATATGGGCTCTGTGGTACGATAGCCACATGATTTGAGGGAAGTTTGGAGAAATTTGAGTATCGAGATAAACAGTGACTAGGACCGCGGATTGTATTTAGATGCATCATGATTTAGAGTTTGGAATGTATTGTCGGACTTTCAGTTGATGTTAATGAGGAATAAACAGACTTCTTTGGCTGGTGAGTGAACAAGGGCTCAGGAGGGTTTACTAATTTCGTAGTAATTGTACCCGGTGCAACATCGTTGGAAGATGTCGGCATGGATTTTTCACAGGTGGGCTATCTCATGTGAGCAGGTTAGCGATTGGCGTGATGTTGACGAGGTTTCTACAAAGAATTCCACTTACTACTCGGCAGAGGGTCGAATTTGCAATTGTGGCTAATTATTCGGGATGTTCATGAATGTTTTAACAAAATATTTCGAGAATTTTGGCGGGTTAAGGGTGCAAGATCATGGTAATTGAGGAGGAATCTTTGTGGGCTCTAGAATTTATGTGATTGTAGCTTAAAAGCTACGTGAAGGAGCCCACTGTATACGATTGAATCACGTGGTTTTCTGCTTGTGCAATTTCGGGTTATCGGTGTATCGATAGGTTAATATGACTAAGGAAGGAAAATATTAGTGGTAATTCGAGCAAAGGATTTGAAGAATGTGTACTATATTTGGGCCTTATCAATTCATGTTCATATTTTAGGAAGACTCTGAGTTTCTACTTCTGGGGGGTGTAATGTACAAGGGAAAAGAATTCAGTCGGGTGCTTCTTAGGTAGGGTGTTCATGTGCTAGCAACACACTAGAGTTTGGCTTATATTCAGGGCAAAGTCATAGTGGGTGACTCTCAACAGTGGTCCAAGTGGGTTAAAGAATTTAAGTGCAGTGCCTAAGGACTTGGAATGAATTACATTATCATTAGGTATGCAGCGCAGTATTGGAGGAAGGGAAGAAATAACTTAAGATTCGTGGAAGGTCTAGCAGAATGGGTGTACCAGTTGGTGATACTCTTATGCGCGTAACGAGAATACGAGAAGGTTCATGGGTATTGAGACGATACGGTCTCATGGATTGGGTCACTCGGTATGAGTGTTGTTGGGTTTTGCTATGATTTGAATGGAGATATTATAATTTCTAGGGCAAGTCCCTAGTAAATTGGAAGAAGCGGCTCGGTTGGTAATGGTTGAATTAGCACGATTGTGGCAGTGATCAGTTTCTTCAGCGTGAATTTATACATGTAGTTTGTGGTTGTACACTTGGGCTAGAGCGCCACCATAACTTGGTTGATTTGGGAGGTGTTCGATTCGAATGGATTTGTTGTGTAAATGGATTCCGGAAGAGTTATGGCGGCTTAGATCACAACATGAGGTTGTACTTTCTGCGATTTGAGAATTTAGTTGCGTGTTGCATTGGTTCATCTGAAATGAGCTAAGTGAAAGTTTTCTAGCCAATGAGGTGTTTTATTCCACTAGTAGTTCAAGGGTTATGGTGAATACATGTATTATCGCGTAGCAGCAGGATAGGTGCAATGAGCGGCATAGGGACGAGAAGTTGAGGGTTAAGGCTGCGGTCCGGTGTTAATAGAATGTCACGAGCTCGGATGAGTAGGGGGAATTCATATGTTCAGAGTAAGATGGAATTTCCCTTAGTTTCACCTGAGAATGGTGTTCTGTGGAAGAGGATTTTTATATTGACTTGCGGATTTTTGATCCACTTTATAGAATTTGAACGGTTGGTGGTATGGATTTGCGGACTTTTCTACCTGAGCGGAAGGTTGTGGGAGCGTACCCCACGGGGGGATTTTTATAAGTGTGACATATTAGCCACTTGATTGTTAAAGATTGAAACCAAGTATTGGGGTTATGGTAATACCGCAAATGCGAGAGTTATGCTTGAGAGACGTTCTATTCCTTGGGTTGTGGACCGTGTGAGTTTGTTCCGGGTTGACGGCTGTGTTTGAGGTCCGTTGAGGGGTCTAAATGAGGATGTGTGCCCTACACCAGGCCAGGTGCGTTCATTCAGCATAAAAATTTCTTATGGAGGAGTCTTTGGGCATTGGATGTTGTTTTCGTTGTCGGCTATTTCTTCTATGGTGCCTTATGGGCTGTGAGACATCTTAATTATTCGTACATGTGTTGAGGTCCCGCGTAGATGTGGTGTTATGTGAGTAGGATGGCTCTCGAGATGCAAATCATATATCACACCTTAATTGTGCTTGAGTTTCAAAATGTATGGTGTGCACTTAGTGTGTTTGTGGTTGATATTCGGTCATTTGGTGAGTATAAGCCTTACGACTTGATGTGTTTTTTATTTTGATCATTATGTGCGGGTCGGGTGGCATGCCGCCACGGTTATATTATTTGTATAGGGTGGCACGCTGCCACATATATAATTTTTGGATCGAGTGGCACGCCACCATGGGTATGTTGTGTGGATCGGGCTGCACGCTGAAACAGTGTCACATTGGATTGGGTTGCACGCCGCAATAGTGATGTCAAGCATGGTTCCTTATATTTATTTTTGAGTGTCCTGTTTCTTACCTTTGAGAAAGGCTCATAGTATTTGATGGCCGTTTTATTCGTTACATGGGTTGGATAATTCATTCTTCCTTATGTGTCATATTCAAGTTGTAGCTTGTTGGCACATTGATGGTGTCATACGAATTCGTGGAATTTCAGCTATTGTTGTCGGAAGATGTTATTATGGTCATGTGAATTATGCGGTGCATGGTGTGAATTCAGTAAAGGTATAAAATCATGTTTTGGTATAGTGTGTAGTGATTGATATGGTGTTCGTATGTCGGGAACAGGCCTCGTAGAGAATTTCGGATGTTGGGATTTGGCTCTAAGGCTTATTTGACTAAATAAAAAGGAGGATCTTCATACTGTCTTGAGCTAATGTGCTTAACTGGGTTGTGGTAGCATGGGTAGGTGCACGAGGTGTTAAACAATGATTTTGGACAACTCCGGAGCAGTTCTTAGCACGTTCGAGGACGAACTTATGTTTAAGTGGGAGAGAATGTAACGACCCGACGGTTCATTTTAGGCTCTAGCGCGTCATTCAACGGGTTGAGGCCATGAGTAGCGTTACTTCAGGTATTATGACTTTCACGTATGGTCGGAATTTAATTTTGGAAAGTTCGGAGTTGATTTGGAAAGAAATCTCTGATTTTGGAAGCTTCAAGTTGGAAGAATTGACTAGGATCTGAATTTTGAGTAAACGACCTTGGAATCAGGATTTGAAAGTTTCGATAGGTTCGTATGATGATTTCGGACTTGGGCGTATATCCGGATTGGGTTTTGGGTGACCCGGGAGCATTTCAGTGCTTATTATGGAACGTTTGCATTTTGAAATATTTTCATAAATTTTGGTTGAAATGTATTTTGATGTTAACGATGTTCGTTTGGGATTCTGAGCCTGAGAATAGCTCTGTATGGTGATTCTGGTCTTAGGGGCGCGTCTGGATGTGAATTTGGAGGTTTGTAGGTCATCTTGGGGTCATTTGGCAAAAGTTGGAAATTTGAAAGTTTTTGGGAAGTTTGACCAAGGGCTTACGATTTGATACCAGGGTCGGACTCGGATTCCGAAAGTTGGAGTAGGCCCGTAATGTCAAATGTGACTTGTATGTAAAATTTGAGGTCAATCGGACATGATTTAATAGGTTTCGGCATCGGATATGGAAGTTGGAAGTTCAATAGTTCATTAGGCTTGAATCAATGCGCAATTCAAAGTTTTGATGTTATTTGGTATAATTTGAGGCCTCGATCAGGTCCGTGTTATGTTTTGGAACTGGTTGGTATGATTGGACGGGGTCCTGAGGGCCTCAAGTGTGTTTCAGAGAGGTTTCGGACCAAGTTTGGCTGAGTTGCTTTTGTTGATATCTGGTTCTGGTTTTATTTTTCGCGAACACGAAGGGGTTCACGCGTTCATGAAGAAGGGTTTGTTGGCTGCTGATTTTGTACTTTGCGGTTGGGTCATCACGTTCGAGAAGGGGAACTAGGCCTGGGAGATTTTTAACCTTCGCGTTCGCGATGGGTGTACCGCATTCGCGAAGGTTCGCCTGGTTAAGCAACGCGTTCGTGAGCTGGGACTCGCATTCGCAAAAGGGTAATTTTGGAGCTGGAGCTGGTATTGATGCGTTCTCGCAGAAGGTTGGACTGGGAGTGTTTTTTAAAGACGGGTTTTTGGCCATTTTTATCTCATTTCCTCCATGGAAGCCGACCTAGGAGCGATTTTGGAACACCATTTTCATCATCAATCATGAGGTAAGTGATTTATACTAGTTGTGAGTTACATACAAGGTTTATATATGGATTTAGACATGAAAATTTTTAGAAATTTGGGATTTTGAAGAAAACCCTAGAAATTGTTATTTTAGGATTTTGACCACGAAATTGGACATGGAATTGGTAATAAATCATATATTTGAGTTCGTAGTGTTATGGGTAATGATTATCTTCGGAAATTTTCAGAATCCGAGTATGTGGGCCCGAGGGTAACATTATCGACTTTTTGAGCAAAGTTAGAAATTGTTATAAATTGATTTATATTAGTGTTAGAGTATATATTTATGGATTTGCATATTGATTGACTAGTTCTGGAGCGACGGGCATCGGTTTGAGTTGTTAGAGAGGCTTTGGAGCCGGTTATAGAACTTCGGAGTAAGGTAAGTTTCTTGTCCAACCCTGTGAGGGGAAACTACCCCCTAGGTGATAAATAATTGACATGTGCTACTAGTTATGGGTGCTACGTACGCACGAGGTGACGAGAGTCCGTACGTAGCTAAATCATGTTTATGCCCGGGTAGACTTAGGAGTCTTATCATGCAATATCTGAATTACTTGAACTTATTCTATTGACTTAATTTAATGGAAATGATTGAACTTGATTTAGAAATTTAATACATCTTAGGCCTAGCCTTATCACTCGAATTGTTGGCAAGAAAAATTGAGAAACAGTAAAGGTTATATTCTCTTTTTGATCATGTACTATATTGTAAATTTGTGTCTAGTGATTCAGAAACATTCTTCTTTTCTTGTGGAGCGGGCCGAACACCTGGGCAGTATATAGAGGTGCATCTCTGGTTCGTGTCATTCGACTCTCGGCAGTGTACACACCACTATGGATCGGGCCGAACGACCTCGGCAGAATCGTGCGTTATACCGTTAGTAGTCTGAATATTCACGAGATAAATGTTCACTGATGCTCGTAAAATTTTATGGTATTTCTTATTTATTTGATATTGACACTTGGCATCTTTCTGAGTTATTAAGGTAGAATAAAAGATCGAGGGATTTAGGTTTTAAAATAAGAAATTGGAAACATTATGAAATTTCAGATTTACTCCACTATTGTTGTGCACTTCATATCTGTTATGAATTATCATGTCATTTATTTGGACCTTTAGTAAGTGTCGATGTCAACCCCTCGTCACTACTCCTCTAGGGTTAGGCTAGATACTTACTAGGTACGCGTTGATTTACGTACTCATACTGCACTTGTTGCACTTATTGTGCAGGTGTGTGTGTGTGTGTGTGTGTGTGTGTGTATATATATATATATATATATATATGTTTCTGGCGGTCCTATGGGTGCAGAGGCATGGCTGTTGCGGGAACTTTACGGCGAGCTGCACTACCTTGTTACAATCTGCAGCCTGCAGAGTCTCTGCCAGAGTTATTTATATTCTCCTATCTAAATTATATTCCAGACGTATGTTGCATTTTTATTAAAATTCCTAGTTGATGCCCATGCACTCGTGACACCGGGTTTTGGGGGTTCTTACTGGTTGTTCATTATTGTAATTACATATTTATTATTATTTTACCCTGGAACTATATTATACCATTAGATTAATGAAGATTATGATTTTTGAAGTAATAAAATGAGAAAATAAATAGACAAATCAACATTGGCTTGCCTGACGGCGGGTTAGGCGCCATCACGACCTATAGTGGATTTTGAGTCGTGACAGACCATGTATTGCTTAGAGAGATTGGCTCAGATTTACATCCAGGAGATTTCGGCTGCGTGGTGTGCCTGTTTCCATCATATCGGATAGAGGCCCTCAGTTTACTTTGCATTTTTGGAGGGCAGTACAAAGTGAGTTGGGGACCCGGGTGAAGCTCAGCACATGCTTTCATCCGCCGACCGACGGGCAGTCGAAGTGGACGGTTCAGATCCTTGAGGATATGCTCCGAGCATGCGTGATTCACTTTGAAGAGCAGTGGGATCAGTTCTTGCCTTTGGCCGAGTTTTCTTACAACAACAGTTATCACTCCAGCATGACGATGGCTCAATTTGAGGCTTTATATGGTCGGCGATGTCGTTCGCCCATCGAATGGTTTGAGTCCGGTGAGGCTAAGTTATATGGTACTGATTTGGTGAAGGATGCCTTGGAAAAGGTAAAGTTGATTCAAGCGTGTGATTTATCATTTATGGTCGACGAGAAGGTTCTCTTGATAGTCTCGCCGATGAAGGAAATCATGAGGTTCGAGAAGAAGGGCAAGTTGATCCCAAGGTTTGTAGGTCCATTTGAGGTGTTGAGACGAGTTAGGGAGGTCGCTTATGAGCTTGCTTTGCCTCCCGATATATCGAGAGTTCATACGGTCTTCCACGTGTCTATGCTCCCATGGTATCATACCGACAGTTTGCATGTGTTAGACTTCAACACGATTCAGCTAGATGAGAGCCTAGGTTATGAGGAGGAGCTAGTTGCCATTATTGACAGGGAGGTTCTCTAGTTGAGGTCCAATAAGATTTCTGAAGTAAAAGTTTAGTAAAGGGGTCAACCATTCAAGGAGGCGATTTGGGATACCGAGAAGGACATGCAGAGTAGATATCCACACTTATTCGGCGCTCCAGGTATGATTCTAGACTTGTTCGAGGACGAACATTTGTTTAAAATGTGGGGAATGTAACAACCTGACCGATCATTTTGCTTTCTAGAACCCTGGTCCCCTAAATAATACTCCTTGTATGTGCTTCTACTGTTTTATGCTTCGCAGGGATGGTTAGTTTGCATTTGGAAGGGTTCGGGTTGAAATCGGAACACTTAGTTCCTTAATATGGGCTTTAAAGGGTTAAGTTTGACTTGAGTCAACATTTCTAGTAAAAGACCTTAGAATAGGGATTTTACGGTCCCAATAGATTTGTATGATGATTTTGGACTTGGGCGTGTGTCCGGATCGTGTTTTGGATGACCCGGGTGCGTTTTGGAGCCTAAAGTTAAAAGTTGGCTTATTAAAGGTTTGAAAGTTCTTTAAATTTGGTTTGGAGTAGGTTTTGGTGTGATTGAGGTCCTCTTGGGATTTCGAGCTCAGGAATAGTTATGTATGGTGAGTTAAGACTTGCACGCAAAATTTGGTATCATTCTGAGTAGTTTAAGTATGATTCGGCGCGTTCGGGGCAAGTTGGAAGAACTTGAAATTCATAAGTTGATTTTATTTGCTTTTGGGTTGTGATTCTCAGTTTTGATATTGATTTACGCGTTCCGAGGGTGCGAAGGAGTCTGTTTTATGTTTACGAACTTGTTGGATGTTTGGTCGAGGCCTCGGGGCCCCGTATAGGATTCGGAGGGTCGACAGAGCTTGTTTGCTCTTTGGAGAAGAGTTGTTGTGCCTGTCATCTGGTGTGTTTGCACCTGCGGTGGAATGGCTGCAGAAGTGGCACCGCAGATGCGTCGCCTAGCTCGCAGAAGCAGAAAGATGAGGGCTTAGTGAGCTCCGCAGAAGCGAAGCATTTCTGCAGAAGGGAACTCGCTTCTGCGATGAAGAGGGTCTGTAGATGTGGAGAGAGGTAGCATGGCCATGGTCTTAGGTGCACAAGGAAAGCCGCAGATGCGGGACTTAGCCGCAGGTGCGATGGGTCGTGGGTCGTGCATGTTCCGCAGATGCAGACAGTTGATCGCAGAAGTGGAGATCCTTCCGCAGGTGCGGAAAAAATGCTTGGAGGAAGGGTTGCATTTAAGTTGAGACTTAGGCTCATTTCTTTAGTTCTCTCACTTGTTGGTCGAATATAGAGCTCTTTGAGGAGGGATTTTCACCTAGAACTTTGAGGTAAGTGATTTCTACACAATTTGAGTTTAAAACATAGATTATGCGTAGATTTTAACATGTAAAATTGTGAAAATTTTTGGGTTTAGTTGAAAAACCTAGATTTTGATAAAAATGGGCTTTAACCACGAAAATGATTATGTAATTGGGTGAAAATTATATATTTGAGTTGTTGTGGCTATGGGTAACAATTATCTTCGAAAATTTTCGAAATTCGGGCACATGGTCCTGGGGGTGAATTTTAGGAATCTTTCAATTTAGGTTGGTTAATTACTCTAATAGTTAAATTATGAACTTTTGAACACGTATTGATTAATTTATATAACGTTTGACTAGTTTGGGGTTGTTGGGCAACGAGTTGAGGATTTAAAGCATATTTGTTGTTCGGAAGAGAGCTTGAGAACGAGGTAAGTCTCTTGCCTAACCTTGTAAGAAGAAATTTACCCCATAGGTGATTTAAATTACTATTTTCTTATAATTGTGGGGGCTACATACGCACGACGTGACTAGAGTCCGTGCGTAGCTACTAATTAAGCTTAAGTCTAGGTAGTTTATGACCCAAATTATGAAATACTTGTGATGTTTGCACCCTATTTGTTAATTAAAGTGCCTAAAATATATGGAAACTTGATAAAGAATTTGTAGGAGACCGAATTTCACTTATTTGAGTTTTGGCGATTTACTTGACCATTAATAGAAATTGTGCTTCTTTGTATATTAGCTTTGTAATAGCTTTTAAATTGGATGTTCATAAAGTATCCTCTCTTATTGTGGAATGGTCCGAATGCCTCGGCAGTAGAATAGATGCATCTATGGTCCGTACCGCTCGATCCTCGGTAGTGTATACATTATTCTGGATCAGACCGTACAACTTGGGCATAAATCGTGCGTGATAATATCCGGAGCCTAATTATACTTGATATTATTTTATAGCTTGAGAGGTTAAGACTATAAATGACAGAAATTGACCTGAAATTTACTATTTGTGAAAGATTTATTTATTTGCTGCTTGTTATTGAGTTATTATTATTATTATTATTTACATAACCCATGCTTGTTTAGAATTATGCATCATATTGTTAGCCCGTAATAAGTGTCGATGTCGACTCCTCGTCACTACTTCTTCGAGGTTAGACTCTATACTTACTGGGTAATGTTGTTTATGTACTCACGCTACGCTTCTGCACTAGCCCTGCAGGATCTAAGGCAGGTGCATCTGACAATCATACCGGCGCGCACCCCCGTTTATCCGAGGCCTAGTGATGAGAAGCTTCCTAAGCCGTTCTGCATCACCTAGAGTCTCTCTTTTATATATCTATTTTCTGTCTGCTTTATTTCATACAGTAGTTAGAGTTTTGTATATTCTACTAGTTTCTCATACACTTGTGACACCAGGTCTTAGCACACATATAGACTTTATGGTTTTGGAGTATTTATGTCACTATGTTTTCCTACTCAGCTGCCTTCGTTTTATTTTATTAAATTTTCTATTCGTTAGTTTATTAATAAATGAAATTTAATTACTTGAAAACTTATTAAAGGAGCAATCACATGGTCAGTTCACCGTTGGCTTGCTTAGCAGCTATGTTGGGCGCCATCACGATCTATAGGAGAAATTGAGTCGTGACATAAAGTGTCAACTTTTACGACTTGATTAGAGTTTACTTGAAATTGCATTTTTCTGACTTACTTTTTAAAGCTTCTCTATAGCCTTTGTTTACTGTTATTGCTTCAATATGTAAATATAAATGCTTCATACCCTCCACAATACCTTCTTTTAATCATGATTTAAGTGGTTAGCATGGTAACACTGAATCAAAAAAACACAGTTTATGGGCAAACAAAAAAGGACAAAAAAAGTATACAAGGAAAGGAGGAAAACCATTGAGATAGGTTTTAAACCGATGAAAGTTACTAAAAATACTAGAGCATTCTTTTTTTTCTTCCAAATAATACTAGAGCATTCTGTCACAAATATCTTTACTTTCGTCGTGTCTTAAAGAAATATTAAAACCTTAGTTCCTACACTATCTTTGTACAATGTATAACTATTATGTTGTTTGGAACGGTTAGATCATTAGTATTTATCTCAATTTTTCCTATATTCTTGGTTGTGATGTATGTAAAAGTAAAATATACATATTAAAATATCAACTTAAACAACTTTATACCCGAGTTTCATTGTCACTATATTGTTGACTTGTAAATTATTGTAATAGCCTTTTCTTTGCTGTTATGGAGAACTTCTAGCGACCTGGTTATGTAGAAAATTTGTTCCCTTTAAATTAAAGCATTACAACAACAAAACAAGTGTTGATGATGGTTTGTTTGACATTGTATGGAAATTCTTGTGGAATTTTATTCTTATAAGGAAATTTACAGCCTGTAACTTTGAATTTGTTTGTAAATTATTTTTACACATCACGTTTGTAAGTATCCCATTCAAAGTATGTTATATACTTGCTTAGCTCTACCTGTTTCTATATGTTTAGATATAACTCTAGTCAAGAAGCTTAATTCAATAAGCCAATTTAAATTAAAGGCATCACACATCTGTTGTATGATCATGGTATTATAATAGACCTCTGCTTAATATTTTACAAACTGAAAGTTAGATTCATGCACCTATTGTATACTCAAGCTATTTTGATTTTACTTGATGTTATTCCTAAACAATACTTTATACCGCTCCCTCCGATATTAATTATTTTAGTACTCTGATAAAGAGTGAAAAGTGCATGTTTGGGTGTGTGTATTATTTCTTGAGTGAGTTGTGGGAGATCACATGGTTTTTGAAGTGATAATATATATTCATTACGTGTTTCTTATGTGTAGGAACAAACTTATGCGGAAAAGAATCAAATAGGAGAAAAATTGGTAAAAAAGAGCTGAAGAGAAAAGTCTCGGACAGCGAAGCGAGGTTCACTTCGCCAGACCGGGACCGAAGCAAAAGAAATCAGGAAAGTCCCTGACAACGAAGTGAAGGTCACTTCGCCAGACCTGGACCGGGGCAAAAAAATTTCAACTTTTCCAAGCCCAACCCAACTTTAAACCATAAAAATATGAGAGTTAGCCACTTTTTGAAGGAGAGAGACACCACTTTGGAGTGAGATAAGACTTTGGGGAGGCAAGAGCACACTAAGAGCAAGAAGGAGAAGGATACAACTTCACGTTTTCCCCTCTTTCTCCCTATTTTTCCATTGTTATGAATTCTAGTGTTGTATTTTTACATACTAGAGTGAATAGCTAATTTCTTATCTTGAGTTTTGACATTTTGGAGGATGAAATCTTTTTATGTTTTTATATAATTGAGCCGTTGGATTTCTCTACTTGTTCAACTTTGTGTTTGTTGATGTTGATTGAATGGCCATCAGTTGACTGTGCCTATTTAGTGTGTACTGCTTGAGAGCGAGTACATATTTAGGTATTTGTTGAACAACATCACTCCTAACGTATGTGAGAGATCAATACATAAGGTTTAAAGGCGAGATTAGAGATAACGAAACCTTGGTGGATTGTAGTGAACGGTGAATTAGTGATGACTAGTGTAGTTCGAGAGAATACATCTAGTAAATTGTGGTAGTTTCTCGAGAGAGAATTACGACAACCAAAGTATTCACGATCGATAGAGAATACTTAGGCAAAATTATAGGAGGCATAACGGGGAGGATTCCGACAATTTGGGGAAATCATAACTCTAGGCCTCATTTACCATGTCTCCAAATAATTTTACTGCTTTTAATAGTTTCTAGTTAATTAGTTTAAAATAAGAATCGCAATCTTTATAACTTAGGAATTGTTCGAACTTGTTGTCTTAGTGATAATGAACAACCTTAGTTTTCTATGGAATTCGACTCTGTACTTTTAGACTGGATTGTATTTGCAACGACTGCTTATCCTTTTTAGGACTATATTTGGGCGTGGTCAAATTTTGGCTCAGCAAAAGAGAGGGAAAACAATAATAAAACTAAGACTTGAAACCCTAAATTTCTTATTGTCTTTTGTGTGCTTAGTGTGTGTTCATTTCTGTGTGTTAGGTGAGCGCATTGAAGACCCCTTTTATAGTTCCATTTAAGGCTTTAGGGTTTCAGATTTCAAACTAAGATAGTGGAGAGTGACGATTATCAAACGGTGTGAGCACGATTTGAGTGAAATTATAAGAGAACAGAGGGAAAATCAGTAAAGCTTTTTACTTGAGAGGAGAGAAGTTGACCGCTGAAAGCAAGGACTGCTGGATAAAGCTTCAATGTCCAGAGGTCACTACAGACCTCGAATACCCATGATAAAGCTCTGATATATGCCCATGTATGCCGTAGATTTAACAAAACGGAGGGGATCTCAGAGATTTGACCCTTGCACGATTTGGTCTAGGGTTTTCGGATTTGGGGTTTTAAACATCTACCAACGAAAAATGAAAGAAAACAACCTTCATCATAACCCAGAGATAAAACGTGGTCTCTGAGTTTGATCTGAAAGCCAAAGACGGAATGGTGTTTTGAGTTTCAGAGGTTGAACTCTAGTGTTACATATTCAGTTAATAAAAGAGGATATGACAGCGGGATTCTGGCTAGGGAAGCAAAAAAAGTGATTTCACGGTTGATTTGTTGACCTTGCACGGATTTGTTCAAGGTTTTTGTGATTGATGGAGGCTGAGAGACAAGAAAAACAAGAGAGAAAAGGGAAAGTAGGCGGCTGGGCGTTTGAGTGAAATGATTAGGGTTTAGGAGGAGTTTGGTTCATCTCTAGGTTAAAGTTGGGAGATCTAACTTGGGCCGTTGGATCAATAGATCAACAACCCTGATAAATTAGAGGTTAAAACTTTTTAGGGCGAAATTTCGGTGTCTGTTGGATCAGTGTAATCCAACAGTTAGGATTAAACGATCTGTGTATTTAATAATTAAAGAGAAAATGGAGTGGAAATAGTGGGCCATTGATCGAATATGAACAGATTAGATGTATTTGTGTTTGTTATGTGAGTGACAGAGCCCAATGACTTGGCACGATCTCATTGGCTAAGAGAGGGTGTCACGAATCACCAAGGTGGTAAATGAGAGGGGTGTTTGGACGGGGTCATTTCGGATTGGGTTGTGTATTTGGGCTAAACTAATTTAAGAAATGGTCTTGTGTTTAATTGAGGAATTGCAATTGTAGCCTTTTTGCCTTTTACTCTTTTGAGATTAATTTAAATAAACTTAATTATTTTCAATAAAAATATAGTAGAAATTATAATTTTCAAATGCTACTAATTATTGTAATTAATTGATTATTTATAAGCATACTTCGCTAGGACATTAATTTTGAATTATTGAAATAGTAGACTAATTAACTAAAAATTCAAGGAATAATTTATTAAATTAATTATAAAACCTTCGTGTAGAAATAATTTTAATAATCCCAAAATAGCAGATATTTATAATTACATAATACTAATACTGAATGATTAATTTTGAAATTAAAACTGATTTAATTTTTGGAAATAGGTATTTATTGATAAAAATATTTTCAAAGCATTCATTGTAAATTATTAAGTAAAATAAATTAATTTTTAAAAGGGGGGGGGTCAAAATTAGCCATCAACACCAGTGCGTTCATTGATACCGGAGTCGTCTAGGAAGGAAGAAATTAAATATCAATCACTGATACCGGCCCCGGCAGAACCAGAAGAGTGAGGAGTAGTCGAGGAGGAGGATTACAGAGCTCCTTGGGCGTTCATTGATCCCGATGATTCTGATGCCACCAAATCGTCGGTCGAGGAGCTGGATCAAGTCGTATTAATCAAATGCTTACCCGATCAGAATGTATACCTGGGCACGGGGTTAACTCCCGATCTCAAGAAAAAACTCATTGAATTTCTTATAGCTTGGCCCATCTTGACATGACAAGGATCATGTCGGAGGTAACCACTCATAAGTTGAGTTTGGACCCGACGTTCCATCTGGTTAAGCAGAAAAGGAGACCAATGTTTGAGGTCAAACATACACTCATCAAGGACGAGGTATCTAAACTCCTTAAAATAAGATCCATTCCGGAAGTTAAGTACCTGGACTGGTTAGCCAACGTACTAGTAGTACCTAAGAAAGGAAATAAGCTAAGAATGTGCATGGATTATATAGATCTGAACAAGTGCCCTAAGGATTCTTTTCCTTTGTCTAACATCGATCTAATGATCGACGCGATGGCTGGGCACGAGATACTCAATTTTCTCGATGCCTATTCCGGATACAACCAAATTCGGATGGACCTGGGCGATCAAGAAAAGACTTCTTTTATCACTAAATTCGACACCTATTGTTATAATGTAATGCCATTCGGATTAAAGAACACCGGTTCCACCTATCAACTCCTAGTAAATCGGATGTTCCAAGAACAGATAAGAAAATCAATGGAAGTTTATATTGACGACATGTTAGTCAAGTCCCTATGAGCATAGGACCACTTGAAATATTTGCAGGAAACCTTCGACATATTGAAAAGATGCAATATGAAGTTGAACCCGAAAAAGTGCGCATTTGGGGTCGAATCCGGAAAATTCCTCGGGTTCATGGTATCCAATCGAGGGATCGAGATCAATCCCGACAAAATCAAAGCCATAGAAAACATCACCATGGTGGACAACGTCAAAGCCATTCAAATATTGACCGGGCGTATAGCCGCCCAAGGCCGATTCATATCGAAGTCCTCGGACAAAAACCATTGATTCTTCTCACTATAAAAGAAGAAGAATAAGAAGAAGAAGAAGAAGAAGAAGAAGAACCTTTCATGGACCTTAGAATTCCAACAAGCTTTGGAAGAACTCAAACGGTACCTCCCGAGTCCCCCATGCTACACACTCCGAAGGTGGATGAACAGTTGTACCTTTACTTGGTAGTTTTCTAGGTGGTGGTAAGTGGAGTCTTAGTCCGGGAAGAGGAAGGTATACAATTACCTATTTACTATGTCAGTAGAACTCTAGGCGAGGCCAAAATAAGGTATCCTCACCTGGAAAAATTGGCGCACGCTTTGCTAAGCGCCTCCAGAAAGTTAAAACCGTACTTTCTATGTCAACCCATATGTGTCGTAACCTCTTACCAACAGAGGAAAACTATGCATAAGCCCGAGCTCTCGATCCAATCAGCCAAATGGGCCATCAAAATCAGCGGGTACAATATCGGGTATCGTCCCCGAACCGCCATAAAATCTCAACCTTTGGCCCACTTTACGCTGGCCTTAGTGCCCGAAGTCGAGAATTATTGCTAACCTAGGGGACTACCTTGGGAATTTGAACCCATTTTTCGGACAGTGCCTCGAATGCAAAGAGGTCCGGGCTCGGCATCATGCTGAAACCATCCATGGGGAATGTAGTTAGGCAGTCTATTAGAACTGTGAAATTGACTACCAATGAGGCCGAGTATGAGGCCATGATTGCCGGTCTCGAATTGGCTAAAAGCCTTTGGACCGAGGTGGTCTAATCTAAGTTCGATTCCCTCCTCATGGTAAATCAAGTCAATAGGATATTCAAAGTGAGAGAGGAACGAATGCGAAGGTATTTAGACAAGTTACAAGTAACGCTACATCAATTCAAGGAATGGACCCTACAACACGTGCCCCAAAATCAGAACAGCGAGGCTGATGCTCTGGCTAACTTGGGGTCATCGGTTGATGACGATGAATTCAGTTCGGGAACAATCACATAGCTCATGAAGTCGGTGATAGAAGAAGGACACACCAAATTAAACTCGATGAGTTTAACCTGAGATAGGAGGAACAAGTACATAGACTACTTGAAAACTAAGAAATTGCCCGAAGATCCCAAAGAATCGAGACCTCTGCGTACCAAGTCGAGAGCCCGAACGGAGTCTTGTGTGATAATCGGAAACAATTCATCAGCATCAAGGTAAATAAATTTTTCGAAGATCACAAGATTAAGAAGATAATATCAACACCTTACCACCCTAGTGGGAACGGGAAAGCGGAATCAACAAACAAGACGATACGTCAAAACCTAAAAAAGAGGTTGACCGATGCCAAAGGGAAATGGAAGAAAATCTTGCGTGTAGTCCTGTTGGCATATCGTACAACCTCGAAATCAAGCACTAGGGCCATTTCGTTTTTGTTGGTCTACGGGGCCGAAGCATTGATACCACTCTAGGTGGGAGAGCCGAGCATCAGATTCCAATATTCGACCAAAGAGCCGAATAGCAAGGCCATGATCGAGCCTGGAACTATTAGATGAAAGGCGTGAGGCAGCTTTAGTTCGGTTGGCTTCCCAGAAACAACGGATAGAAAGGTACTACTACCGAAGAGCCAACCTCCGACATTTCAAGATCAAGGACATAGTATTGAGAAAATTAATATTACACACCTGGAACCTGAACGAAGGAAAGTTGTGACCGAATTAGAAAGGACCATATCGAGTTATCGGAATTACCAGCAAAGGCTCATGCAAACTCGAAGTGGGAAACAATGTGCAACTACCGAATAACTGGAACGTGACACACTTAAAGCGGTACAACTGCCAAGGTACAATCTCAACTACTCTTTAATCATGTTATGAATCGGACTAACACTTGCATGCAACGACCAAGGGTGGATATGGCTATTAGGTCTGAAAGCACGTGTTGCACTATTTTTCCCTTGAACCGATTTTGTCCCAAAATGGGTTTTTTTGGAAAGGTTTTTAATAAGGCAATAGTAAAACGCGCTAACTTAGATTGGAAGGCCGGTCTTATACCGGAATCAATAATCATTCACTTTATGTAAACATTATCTGATCCCTCTCAAGCTCGACCTCGAATACTAGGGGCCATTACCCTTAGACTAAAGATCAAGGTTTTTTAACAAGGAAAGAAAAAAACTTTGAATACTAGAAGCTAACGCTTGGTGGTTAGGATTCACTGTAAGGGCCAAACGGTCATATGAACCGTGCTCACATAGTCCACTCAAGCCATGATACAAGTTTTTATGCACTTTCAATCATGTACTTTACACGCTGAGAAATGAAAGAAAGCTTCGCCTTACTATTTATGAATTTTCTTGCCTCTTAAATTAAGGATCCTAAGAGCCCACGGGCTGCCCCTACCCAGGGACTATCAAGCCCAAGGGCTGCCCCTATTCATAAATCGTCGTTTGAAAATAGTTCGGACAACTCGGGCTACCAAAACTCGGAGGCATCAAACCTATGAGACGGTGCCAAATACGAAAGGCTATGGCCACCCTAAAAATGGCTCAGAGACGTCCGAAGCTCGTAATCATAAAGTAAGGACTTTATAAGAACTCAAAACTTGCTAAGAGATTACCCTCGGTAAAAACATCATCTGAAAATCGCTTAAGCATCTTGAAGAAACCTCCAGTCACACTGGGTTTTCACAACCTAGAGAAAACAAAGTTGTATCGAGGTCAGGCCATGTTCGGACCTCTAAAAAATGAATGCCCTCTAACTTACACTCAATTCTATGCTAAGGCATTAGAAACATTACATGAATAGAAATTATGAAAAGATGTTGGAAAAGTAAAGGTACGATATTTCCAGAAAGGGAAAATTTCATATATATATATATATATATATATTTACAAAAGCCCAATAAAAACGGCCTCAAAATAAAAAATATATATATGTACAAAAGACAAAAAATAAAAAAGTATTAAGGCATCTACGCCTAGTCTTCACCAAGGCCCGACTCGTCGCCAGAGCCGTCGAAGACTTCGAATCCCTCAGAGCCCTCCGAACCCTCAGAGCCTTCGGCACTTTCAGGCTTTTAAAGCTTCTTTGCCTCGACCTCGGACTTTTTAGCTTCCTCGATCTAAGCCGACAAGTCAAAACCTCGGGCGTGGATCTTTTCAAGAGCCTCTCTTTGGAATAGATGCTTCATATATTCGACCTTTCAAGGGCCACCATTTCTTCAGCATTGGTGGAGGTTGTATCCAACTTGGACTTCACTGCCTCGTATTCTCTATCGAGGGCGTTCCTCTCCATGACAGTTGAGCTCAGCTGTGCTCGGAGATCATCATTTAGCTGAGACCATTTGTCGTCTTTGTCCTTCTGCCCAAAGTTGGTTCTCAACCGATTCCAGCTCTTCCTTAGTGGTTTCCTTCTCCGAAGCCAGCAAGTTCATTTTGCTTTTCCACCCGTCGGCCATGGCTTGGACCTCGTTCATCTCGGCTCGGAGTTGATCAATCAGGTCGATCTTCTATTAGACCTGTGAGGTTGTGTTGTTAGCCATCATGACTAGCTTCTCGATTTTAACTTCAAAGACCTTTACCTTTTCGGCCAGGTTGGCATATTCCAGCTTCAGGGTCGAAGCTTCCTTCTGAACCCTGTCTAGCTCGGCCTGAAGATCCTTGACGGCCCCGTCCTATTGCTCACTGAGAAGCATGTACATGTCCTTCTTGTGAACTTGCTCCCTGAGCTCGAACTCGAGCTGGTTGATTTCAAAGCGGTACCAAAGGAAACTCTTGTGGTGAAGCACCAAGGCCTGCAAAGCAACAAAAACAATAAGAGATATTGAAAACTAAGTGGAATTAACGAGGGAGTGTTGATGCCTTACTCGCTTCAGCGCCTGTTGCGCCTCGTTGAAGAGACTCGATGCACCCACCTCGTTCATCTTTGCCTGGTCCTCCTCGGTCACCAGGCATCAGAGGTAGCTAGCTATTCCCACTGGAGTAGATAGAACCCAAGCATCCACTAGGACCGTAAGAATGGCTATTCTCTTGCGGTCGGGGTCCACAATAGAGTAGGAAACTGCTTCACCAATATTAGGCTCGAACTCGGCCCGCCAGCTTCCGAAGGCGCGTCCTTCTTTAGGATCTCCAGGTCAACCAAATCCAAAAAGTATTCCAAATTAGACATGTACATGCCATCAAAGAAGGAGTGGAGAGGGTCCTTCTTTAGGATCTCCAGGTCAACCAAATCCGAAAAGTCTTCCAAAGTAGACATGTCCATGCCATCAAAGAAGGAGTGGAGAGGGCCGTCCGCACCGTGAACTCATTCACTTGACTTTTCCTTTACTGCTTGGACCACTTCAAGCATGGACTCGGTATAGGAGGGTGTCTCGATGATGTCTATCACACTGTTCGCCTCCTTCATAACAGAAGCGACCTCCCGTATCCATCTCGACCTCTCGAGTCGGAAGGAGATCGGACCCACAGCTCTTTTCCTCAGTTGCCGCCTTCTTCCTAGCAGGGGTTGATCCGTGAGCGACAAAGATGTCTTCTTCAGACTCATCCCTGAGCTTGCGAAGCGAGTCAGAATCCGGCACTTGGGAGTTGGTGTTCTTCTTGGGCTTAGAGCCCGGGAAACTGCCCTCTTTTTTGGCTTCACCACGGGACTCGGGGAGCCCGAATACTTTATTTTAATTTTCTTCTTCTTCCCTGCAGCAGCCTCGGGCTGTCCCGTAACAAAGGGATCAATAGATAAGGATGCACCCTCATCCCCTTCCAGCGGCCTAAGTTCGTTGGTCTTAGGAAAACCTGTGAAGAAAAGAGAAAATGTCAGGATTACCTAAGTTTAGGGCGTAATAGTAACTATTCAGAGAAAAATCCTACCATGATAACAGGCCTCATGTCGTCCCTTCTAAAGTTTGTTCCACGAGCGGTTGAAGCATGACATCTTCTTGTAGATTCCTTCGATCCACTCTTTGAGCCATGGGACCGCATTGGGAATCTGAGCAACAGCTGAACGACCACAAATACAGATGGTGAGAAAAGAAACAAAGAAGACTTAACACTTAAAGAAAGATTGCACTCACGCGATGCATTCCACTTCTGGGGAAATGGCTGGAACTCGGGAAGGATCAAATCTTCAGTTTTTACCCGAACAAAGCGCCTTGTCCAGCCTCGGTCTCGATCCTTGTCGATGCTCAAAAAATGTGCCTTCCTGGCCCGGCGAACGAGCTTGATTACTCTCCTTAGAAAATTTTGGGACTGTACAGACAGAGTTAGTGGTCGAGGGTGAACCGAGGAGATTCAGTGTTTTTCACAAAATAACGTAGGAAGATCACGATCCTCCAAAGATGTGGCCCAACGTGAATGGGTAAGTGTAAACACTTAGATACCCTTCCATATAGGTAGTGATATCGTCCTCAGGACCAGGGACTACCACGTCCTTGTATTCCCATGCATAGTCCTCCCGGACTATGGGAAGGGTATCTTTGGTAATGGAGCATATATATATATCGATGCCCTTCACCTCGGTCTTGTTTAGATGGGGCCTTCTCGACTTTAAAGTCGTCTCTGATTGAACATCTCCCGGGTATAAAGCTTTTCATGGGTGGCTCTAGGGCCTCCTCGGTAATAGTCACTTCAGGAGCAACCGTCTCGAGATCAACCACCTCGGGAATGGCCGCCTCGGTACCTATGGCCGAGTGGGAAGATGAAGAGGCAGCTTGCTGAGAAACTGATTTGGAAGTCTTAACCATCGTGATCTGGAAAATATGAAGATTTGAAGGAAAGATATGAAGATTTGAAGGAAAGGTATGAAGGTTTGAAGGAAAAAGTATGACGGTTTGAATGTAGGATGTAGATCTGGGTAGAAAACTGAGAATAGTTATGAAGGTTTGAAGATCAACGGTAAAAAGATGAAGATTTGAAAGAGTTGATAGCCGCTAGAGAATTCGAAAGTAAAAGCTAGGATCGGAAAGTGGAAGAAGTAGTAAAGTTCGAAGCTTTTATAGGATAAAATGTAATCATTACGCGACGTTCCACATTCAGAGGCAACTAGAAGATGATTGACACGTGTACGAACTCAAAGCGACGCGATTGATGGGACGATTCGGCTAATTCACCATCTCGGTTGTAACGTACGAAGGAAGAAACCGGGGTTCATCTATCATTTTCCATCGTTTTAACCTACTCTCTGAGAAACGAGGGGGCTATCTATATACGGGTGAACTCGGGGTGAGCACACACCCCGAGTTCCCGGTGAGTCAAACGAAGTAAGAAGTATGAATCTATGAGATAGAGATCGAATCTGAGAACTCCTTGAATCGAGGCCGGAATGGGGTGCTAGCTACCGGACCTGATAAGACAACACCCCCTGAACCCGGAACGAGCTCCAAGACCTCGGAAAGCACTAGAAACGGTTGCACACGACTAACAGAAGACTGTGATATCCGCACCCAACCAGATATCACGGTGTAGATCTCGCCGAAATGACGGTAGTGTATCAGTGATTGACATACAAGGAATTTTTTACCTTTTGTTAGAATTGTACTTGGGTAAAACTCCTCTGTGATATAAAAGGGAAGTCTTTTATTCAATGGACACATTGTAACACGCGTATCAACTATCAAGGCAATACAAACTTATTTTTCTGCTTTCTAGCTATTGAAAGGTTCTTATTTTAATCATAATTCTTTATATACATTTGACTTCGAACTGAGGGTCCGGTCGAGGGCAAAATTGTTGTTCAGCTTAAATTCGAGCCCAGATTCAACATCACAATTGGTTTGGTTATTTATTTTATCTTTAATTCATTTATTTAATATTCTTGATTACTTGTATTGAGTCAATCTACATATCCTTAATACCGCGTACAAATTTAATTGTTATCCGTTTTAAGGGTAAACAAAAATTTTGGCTTAAATTGTTTGTTTATAGTTGTATACGGTCGAAATCAGGTACGCCCGATTCATGGGTTCAAGGGGTCGCTCCGAGTCCGAGTTCAAAATGGACCAGGCAAGCCCAGTAGATAGAGCTCGAGCCTGATTACAGAGCACAAGGCTCGAAGGCCGAAGTGCAATGGAAATCGAGGCCGAGTATACCTACCCCGAGATGATGTCATTAGGGGCTTGTAATAGAATAAGAGAGATTCCTGCAATGGTACAAATATCCAGGCGTGAATTATAAGAATGGATTTTTACAAATTCACTAGGTGGTTAGACAGATGTACAATTAGATTCCTTACTATAAATGGAAATGTACCATATTTAGGACTCCCCTATTATATAAAGAGGAGCCCATTTTTTTTGTAAATATCATCAATCATTAGAAAATAATATACACTCTTACTTTTTCGCTCATCTCTCATCAAAATTGTTCCTTAGCTTTATTGTCCTTCGTTTACTGTTCGTATTAGTATACCTCGAGGCCCCCATAGCTCGAGGCCGAGACTAGCTCATATACTGGTTTGATCTAACTTGCTTACTTAACTTATAAGTTTGTCTTCTTGTTTATCAATCAGTATTGGACTAAATCATGTATCTTAGAGACCTCAACACAAATTTAATTTTTACTCAAATTTTAGGGTAAACAATTTGGCGCCCACCGTGGGGCCTAAAGATAATAGTGATTATTTCAGTGCTGATTTTTGATAACACACGTTGTTTTCACACTTTTTCTTGTCAAAGATTCTTTGTTTTCAGATTAAAATATGTCAAACTCACAAAACGCCGCATACACGGAAATGGTGGCTTGGATTTCATGGGGAAAACAATAATGTAGCTACTCCAGGGACCGGTGTACCACCGCTTAACCCCGGGGTTAAGCCGATTGCGGAACCAGCTAATGTTAGTTCGCACATTGCTTTGAATGCGGACTTGAGAACAGATCTCGGAGGGAGTGTACGCGGGGAGGTCCGACCTGGTGGTCAAGGAACATAGGGTCTAGGATTAGGAGGAGTTAGCCTCCAGGTAATCTTCGAAATGCTACAAGCTCAGCAGGTTGTTATCGCTCAGCTACAAAGTCAACAAAAAACTCCAAGTATGGTTGAACCAGAAATCACTCGACGTACTTAGCCGGTGACGGAAAGGTCGAACGGTAATGGATCGGGGACTGACCCTACAATCATGAAAATGCTAGAAGAGCTCACCAAAATAATCGAGTTAGGAGAAAAACATATCGAATATAATGACAAAAAAGTGGTGACATACAACTCCCGAGTCGATCAAATACCGGGGGCACCTCCGATTTTAAAGGGTTTGGACTCCAAAAAGTTCGTGCAGAATCCTTTCCCCCCTGAATGCAGAACCCCCGCATGCCGGACATACCTAAATACAACGGGACCACCTATCCTAACAAACATATCACCACATACACATGCGGTATAAAAAGGAATGACTTAGAAGACGAAGAGATCGAGTTCGTTTTGTTGAAACAATTTGGGGAAACTTTGTCTAAGGGAGAAATGATTTGGTATCATAACTTACCACCAAACTGCATTGATTCATTTACCATGTTAGCTGATTCTTTTGTGAAGGTTCACGCTGGGGCCATAAAAGTTGCAACGAGAAAATCGGATGTTTTCAAGATAAGACAAAGAGACAACGAGATGTTGAGGGAGTTCGTGTCCCTATTCCAAATGGAGAGAATGGAATTACCACTAGTTACGGATGATTGGTCCATTCAATCTTTCACACAAGGGTTGAATAAGCAAAGTTTGATAGCATCACGACAGTTGAAGAAAAATTTGGTTGAATACCCTGTTGTTACATGGGCAGACGTACATAATCGCTACCAACCAAAGATCAGGGTCGAGGACAACCAGTTAGGAGCCCGCTCGGGGTCAGTTCACCTGAACAGATTGGCGGTAAAATCCTTGAGGGATATTGACAGAGAACTGAGGTCAAACAGAGAACAGTACCATCCATATGTCGCAGATCAAAGAAACAACAGTTCGGGACGCAATCCTCCCCGAAATGATCGGAGAAATGATCGAGTGCAAAACCCTCGGGAACTCATGAGTAAGAATGGATTTGAAAAATAAACCGACCCCACAGAAGCACCTCGATTTTTGGAGTATAACTTCAGCGTTGATGCCTCGGTTATCATTTCGGCTATTGGAAGGATTAAAGACACCAGGTGGCCCAGACCTATACGAACTGACCCTTCTCAGAGGAATCCTAACTTGATGTGCAAATACCATGGAACGCATGGCTGCAGGATCGAAGACTGCAGACAGTTGAGAGAGGAAGTAGCTCGATTATTTAATAAAGGCCACCTTCAAGAATTCCTCAGTGACAGAGCCAAAAATCACTTCAGGGAAAGAGATGCCAATAGAAAGAGTGAACAAGAAGAGCCTCAACATGTTATCAACATGATCGTTGGGGGTGGGGGGGGGGTCGACATCCAACAAGGAAATGTCTTCAAATGCACCAAAGTGTCCATCACGAGGGAGAAACGAACCCGAGACTACATGCCTGAAGGCACCCTTACATTCAACGACGAGGATACAGAAAACTTCTCCCATCCACAAACGACGCCGTAGTAATTTCTATTTTGCTAAATAAAATTCAAGTTAAATGTGTTCTTGTGGATCCAGGTAGCTTGTCAAACATAATCAGGTCGAGGGTCGTAGAGCAGCTTGGACTGCTAGATCAAATCATACTTGTATCTCGATTCCTAAATGGCTTCAACATGGCTAGTGAAACAACAAGGGGAGATATAATCCTATCAGTGAACGTAGCCAGAACCATCCAGGACACAGAATTTTATGACATCGAAGGTGACATGAGGTGCAATACACTGCTCGGAGACCGTGGATCCATAACATGAGGGCGGTACCATCTACCCTTCACCAAATGATGAAGTTTCCAATAGTAGATAGTGTGAAAATGGTTTACGGGGAACAGCACGCGGCAAAGTAAATCTTTGCAGTTCATGAGTTGATGCCGATGCCAGCACCTTCGACCTCAGAAAAATCAAACATCAAAGACAAACAGATGGATAAATAGCAATCACCATCCCCAGCCTCGATCGAGTCGGTGGAACAGGTAATCAAGGGAGAAGAATAGGATTTCCATACACCTCAAGCTTTCTTCGTTCCCGAGGAATCAAATGCAATAAAATCAACGATCGAGGAGCTAGAACAGGTGATATTGATCGAGCATCTGCCCGAACGGAAGGTATACCTGGGAACAAGATTAACCCCCGAACTCAGGAAAAAACTCATTCAATTCCTTATCAATAACATAGATTGTTTCTCTTGGTCCCATTTAGACATGCCAGGGATCCCACCGGAGATAACAGCTCATCGGCTAAGTCTAGACCCAGGTTTAAACCAGTGAAGCAAAAGAGTAGGCCCCAGTCCGAGGTAAATCATGCATTCATAAAGGAAGAGGAAACTAAACTTCTCAAAATAGGGTACATTAGGGAAGTAAAATACCCCGAATGGTTAGCCAATGTTGTCGTAGTCCCTAAAAAAGGAAACAAACTCATAATGTGCGTAGATTACAAGGATTTGAATAAGGCATACCCTAAAGACTCTTTTCCACTGCCTAACATCGATCGTATGATTGACGCCACGGCCGGCCACGAAATCCTTACCTTTCTCGATGCTTATTCCAGGTACAATCAAATTCAGATGAACCCGGAGGACCAGGAAAAGACCTCATTTGTCACCAAGTATGGAACATATTTTTACAATGTAATTCCCTTCGGGCTAAAAAAATGCCGGAGCTACATACCAACGTCTACTTAATAGAATGTTCGAACAACAGATAGGTAGATCAATGAAAGTTTACATTGACAACATCTTAGTTATGTCCTTGCGTGCGGAGGACCATTTGAATCATTTGCAGGGAACGTTCAAGATTTTGAAAAAATACAACATGAAAATCAACCCCGAGAAGTGTGCTTTTCGGAGTCGGCTCGGAAAAGTTCCTAGGTTTCATGGTGTCAAATAGGGGGATCAAGATCAACCCCAAAAAAATTAAAGCCATCGAATATATCACCGTCGTGGACAGTGTAAAAGCCATACAACGGCTAACTGAACAGATAGCTGCTTTGGGCCGATTCATCTTGAGGTCGTTAGATCGGAATCACAACTTCTTCTCTTTACTCAAAAAGAAAAATGATTTCGCGTGGACCCCGGAATGCCAACAAGCGTTGGAGGAATTAAATCGATAATTATCGAGCCTGCCTCTGCTCCACACCCCGAAGGCGGATGAGAAGCTATACCTATACTTGGTCGTGTCTGAAGTTGCGGTAAGTGGCGTACTAGTTCGAGAAGAGCAAGGTACGCAATTTCCTGTTTATTATGTAAGTCGAACTTAAGGAGATGCTGAAACTAGGTATCCACACTTAGAGAAGTTAGCACTTGCATTAATAAACTCATCTAGAAACCATATTTCCAATGTCACCCCATATGTGTGTTAACTACTTATCCACTCCAAAATGTTTTTCACAAGCCCGAGTTGTCGGGACGATTGGCCTAATGGGCCATCGAACTTGGCAGATACGATATTGAATATCAACCCCGAATGGCTATCAAGTCTCAAGTTCTAGCGGACTTCGTGGCTGATTTTACGCCAACCCTCGTACCCAAAGTAGAGAAGGAACTTCTACTAAAATCTAGTACGTCATCGGGGGTATGGACTCTTCATGGAAGGAGCCTAGAATGTGAAAGGGTCCGGGCTCGGTATAGTTTTGAAACCACCTAAGGGTTACACTATTAGACAATATATAAAAACTCCCGGGTTGACTAACAATGAGGCCGAGTACGAGGCCATGATTCCAGGTCTCGAATTAGCTAAAAGCCTGGGGGCGGAGGTCATCGAGGCTAAGTGTGACTCCCTGCTAGTGGTGAACCAAGTGAACAAAAGCTTCGAGGTTCGGGAATATAGGATGCAAAGGTATTTGGACAAGTTGGAAGTGTCATTGCACCGCTTCAAGGAGTGGACCCTAGATCACGTGCCTCAAGAACAAAACGCCGAGGCCGATGCACTTGCAAATTTGGGGTCATCAGTCGAAGAAGATGATATTGTCCCAGGAATTGTTGTCCAGCTATCAAGATCCGTGGTCGAGGAAGGTAATGTTGAGATAAATTCTACAAGTTTGACTTGGGATTAGAGGAATAAATATGTTGAATATTTGAAGCATGGAAAGCTTCCTTCGAACCCTAAAGAGTCGAGAGCCCTACGAGCTAAAGAAGCCTGATTCACGTTGGATGAAGATAGAACATAGTACAGGAGGACCTTTGATGGACCATTGGCGGTGTGCTTAGGACCAGGGAACACCGATTTTGTCTTGCTGAGAAATTCACGAAGGCACTTGTGAAAACCACTCCGGCGCTGACTCTTTGATTCACAAAATTATTAGAGCAGAATAATATTGTATATCATGTAGAAAGACACTAAGGAGTTTGTTCGAAAATGTGATAAATGCCAAAGGTTTGCACAGATGATCCATCAGCCCGGAGAACAACTCCATTCGGTCTTATCCCTGTGGCCATTCATGAAATGGGGGGATGGACATCGTCGGCCCTCTACCAACGGCACCAGGTAAAGCTAAGTTCATTTTATTTATTACTGACTACTTTTCTAAATGGGTTGAAGCACATGCCTTGGAGAAGTTCAGAGAAAAAGGGGTCATAGACTTCATATGGGATCATATCGTGTGTCGATTCGGGATACCTGCTGAAATCGTATGCGACAACGGGAAGCAGTTCATCGGTAGCAAGGTAACAAAGTTCCTCGAAGAGCAAAAAGTAAAGAGGATCTTATCAACACCATATCATCCAAGTGCCAACGGACAGGCCGAATCCACAAACAAGACTATTATCCAAAACTTGAAGAAAAGGTTGAATGATGCTAAGGGTAAATGGAGGGAAGTTATGCCCGAGGTCCTTTGGGCGTACCGAATGAAATCAAAATCCAGCACGGGGGAAACTCCGTTCTCCTTGGTATATGTCTTCGAGGCCTTAATCCTAGTCGAGGTCGGAGAACCTAGCACCAAGTTTCGGCATGCAACGGAGGAATCAAATCACGAGGCTATGAACACTAGCCTCGAGTTATTGGATGAAAAATGAGAAGCTGCACTTGATGGCCGCACAGAAACAAAGAATCGAGAGATATTATAATAGAAGGGCCAACCTTCGCCATTTCGGAATCAGGGACTTAGTTATAAGGAAAGTCACCCTCAATACTCGAGACCCGAATGAAGAGAAACTAGGCCCAAATTGCGAAGGACCATATCGAGTCATCGGAGTCGTCAGAAAAAGGATCTTACAAACTTAGCACGATGGAAGGCGAACAATTTCCAAATAATTAGAAATATATCACTGCTCAAATGATATTATTTCTAAGGATGACTTTATCCCTTTTTTCCATTTGTATTTGAGACTAACTCACTACAGATATTCGATCAAGGGCGTTGAGGGCACCCCCATACACGAAGACCTTAGGTTTTAAAGCACGCGTTGCACTCTTTTTTCCTTAGATGGGGTTTTATCCCAAATGGGTTTTTCTGGCTAGGTTTTTAACGAGGCAACAACTATGTGCTACCTAAGGAAAATTCAACAGTATCCAAGGTTTCTTTTTAATCAACCTCGAATACTGGGGGGCATCACCCTCGGAGGCTATATTTTCGAGATAAACACTTCACGCCAAAGAGGGCCTCGATAGGAAAACTTTGCAATGGGCCAAACGGTCATAAGAACCGTGTCCATATAGAATGGCCGAGCCCCGATGGAAAAACATGTACGCAAGTATGAATTATTCAAAGAAGCGTTCTTTCTATATTGAACATTTTGTGTCTTGAAGAAATTCGCTACTATACGAGCCCCATACTTGTGATTCTCTATGAGAAATGGCTCGAGGGCCAAAACACAAATACACCTCGACTACTCGGGGATTGTCATCGACAGTCAGCACATTCGAGTTGTCTAAACTCGAACATATAAGACCTCAAAGAGGCATCCCTCGACGTAAAGGCCAAGGCCATCATACTCCGGGACTAATATTTTGAACAAGTTCGAAGTGCTATCGGGGAATAAGTCCAAGAGACATGCCAGAAAGCTACGGCCATATTAAAGACCACGGTCATATAAAAAGGCTACGGCCAAAATAACGCGGCTCGGAGACGTCCGACTTCCGCTATAAACTAAAGGCCTTCAAATACTTCAAAAAATCGGATAAATAAAGGCTACCCTCGGAAAAATAATCAAAGGGCTTCAATAAAATCAGCCCTCGAGAAACCTCAAGAGGTATCAAATTACTTACACACAAACTTGTGCTAAGGTACTAAAAACAAAAGGGTTCTGATCGACACTGAACCCTCAAAAAACCCAATGGGTAAAAGATGCGTGCCAAGGCATAAACATAAAAAATTTCACCAAGTCTTTTAAGCCGAAAAAGGGAAATAATAGCCATCTCTTAGAGGCCATAATGGCCCAACTTAAAAGAGCCTAAGGGCCGATACACTTAGGGTTCGAGACCTTGTTCTCACCCTATCCGAACCCAAGGGTTCGATTATTCCGAGCCCAAAAAAACATGTTTATGGCTTGAAGACCTGTCATTATTCGACACAAAGGGTCTATGCCCCGAAGGTTGAACCTTATTCGAATCACGAGAAAGAAAATGTCCGAGACAGAATCTCGAAAATACCATTCAAAGAATGAAATTAGTACGAGAAATTTTAAGGAAGGAAATACTAAGAAGACATTCAAGGAAGTACTCTTCTTTTATATATACATAAGAAAGAGATATATACAAGAATTTGACATAAAGGAAAATACAAAAGAATAAAGAAAAATCCTATCTATGCCTCGGGGTTGGCCCCTCCTTCGGGAGAAGCTTCTTCATCGGGAGCGGTTTCTTCTTCGGGCCCCTCTTCATTATCGGACCCGCCTTGGTCACCTTCGTCGTCGTCATCATCGGAGAAAACAAGAAATTTGGCATCGGCTTCCATCGCCCTTGCTTGAGCTATCTCTTCGGTGAGGTCGAAACCTCTAGCATGAATCTCTAAAAGGGTCTCCCCCCGAGATTGGCACCTGGCCAAGTCATTCCTTCACTTTTCCTGGTCGGCATCTTCCCTCAGCCTCGTTTGAGAATCTTCGGTGTCCCTTAAATACACGGCAACAGATTTATCAGTTGTGATCTGTGTCTTCTTGACCTCGGCCCTAGCTTCAACAACATCAGCCTCGGTCTTGGCAAGTTTGGCCTCGAGCTCGGCGATCTTTTCGGCCTGGGCCACACCATTCTCTTTGATACCCCAGAGCTGGGTCTCGACCGATGCCAACTTGGTTAAGGCAACTTATTTCTCCGCAACAAGGCGGTCCATATTTTCCCTCCACCGATTACCCTCGACATTAACCCGATCGACCTCACCTCGAAGCTACCCCATCATCTACACTTTTTACGGTAGCTGAGACATCGAAGTATTAGTCTCCACAGTTGGGATGAGAAGACCATACTCTTTCAAAAAGACAGTTACCTGCTTATCTAGCTCGGCCTCATACTCTCGAGCCTTGGCCAACTCTGCCCGAAGATCTTTAAGTTGCTCCTTCTTTTGACTACAAAGGAGCCTCAGGGCCTTCCCTTCACCCAAGGACTTGTTCATCTCGGCCTCGCACTGGCTCATGTCGGCCTTAAACTTGGTAAAGGCCTACACAAGAAAAAAGGTTATCAATTAAGGTAAGACGAAGAAAGGGAAATTACAACGTTAAGCATTAATTCTTACTTTGGAGAAGAGACGTTGGGCCTCCTCGAAGGTGGAAGATGCATCGATAAGGTCGGCATCATCAACACCAGTGAAGCAATCCTGGAAAGGATCGTTCTCACCGGGGACTTCGCTCAAATCAGGCATTCTCAAAGCCCGAGCTTCCCTTATTGCGTCCTCAGAGTAAGACGGTAACAACGGAGAGTGGCACATTGTCATGGACCTGGGCAGGTCGCCCGAGGCACTCTGTTCGGCCATGGGAACCTCAGAATTTTTCTTCTTTGGTGTGCTCGTCGAAGGTCGAGGAACAAACGTAACCTCGAGTGATTCAGGGGCTTTGCCCTTATCTCTCTTCGAGGTTTCCTCACCTTGAGGCAGGACCTATGACTCGGAGGGCTCGGCGGTGTCGATTGGTTTTCTGCTTTGAGTCAACAGCGCCAAATCCTCGCCCTCATCTTCCTCATCATCCATGAACTGGTGGACTGAGGCTATATCCACAGGAATGATATTCTTCTTACGTCTCTGAGCAGGGCCCACTTTATCTTGGGGGTTTTCGGGCTTCGAAGCCCTTTTTCTCTTATGATCCTTCTTCGATTTTGGAATCGAGGACTCGATCCTTTCTCCGGGAGGGGCCGACCTCATTTCAGAAAAATCCCCAATGCCTGCATAAGTTGAAATAAAGTATGAGGAAGAGTCTCCGATAAAAAAAAAAAGTAATAGAATTTTACCATGATGTTTGGCTTCCTATTTTCCCTTCGACAGGTCACGCCATTTGCGTTTGTCATACAAGGAGGTCACGGTCAGTTTTCGGACCTAGTCTTCGAGATCGGGGATTGCATGGGGCATCCAAGAGACTGCAATTGCACAAATATCAAGGCGTGAATTCCAAGAACGGATTTGTACGAACTCGTACTAGGCGGTTAGACAGTTGTACAATTAGATTCCTTACTACAAATAGAAATGTACCTTATTTAGGATTCCCCTATTATATAAAGGGGAGCCAATTTTTTTTTTTGTAAAGATCATCAATCATTAGCAAAGAATATACACTCTTACTTTTTTGCTTATCTCTCATCAGAATTGTTCCTTAGCTTTATTGTCCTTTGTTTATTGTTCATATTAGTATACCTCGAGGCCCCCACAGCTCGAGGTCGAGATTAGCTCATACACTGGTTTGATCTAACTTGCTTACTTAACTTATAAGTTTGTCTTCTTTTTTATCAATCAATATTGGACTAAATCACGTATTTTTAAGAACTCAACACAAATTTAATTGTTACTCAGATTTCAAGGTAAACAATAGAAAATCACCAAAAGTGAAGTAATAAAGACTTTTATTAGAGACATTCGTATTGTCATGATTATTTTGAAGAGTGGATGCTGCTCTCTGGTAATTGTAAATCCACTCAGATCCTTAGAACTTTATTCCCTTATTGATAAAACTGAAAGAAATAGTCTCCAATTAATCCAAAACAAATAAAATTCATTGGCGAAAAAACACAACAGAATTTAAAGAAGAGCAATTTTATTGTGCCTTAATAAAATAAAACTCCAAAGTCCCGGAAAAGAAAAGTTGAGAAACTAACTTGAAACACATAACGATTAAAAATATGAAACGTGAAAAAGAAAGAAAGAAAGGAAGTTACCTAGTTATGTGTGTGAGCAAAGTGAATACTTCAACTCAAAACAGCCGCACATTGTTTTCTAAAAGCGCGATAAGGGTAAGGTATGCGTACGCAATATTTTTCTTACACTTTATTTATGAAATTACAGTAAATTTTTTATTGTTGTTGTTGTTTTTCGACAGCTTGTTTGGATGGTCATTACCTATTGTATTGTATCGTATTGTTACTTTAAATACGATGTTTGTTTTGGTTGTTACTTAAATTTTATTGTATCGTTTCGTTAAATTCGTCGTTACGTAACGACAAAATGTGCCACTTTATGTAACGATCGATTTGGTATGGTTACGTCGTTATTTTGTCTTTTTCTCTCATCTCACCCCTTTTTTTTTGTTGAGAAACGGATAATATTATTAATAATATCTAAGGTGGCATTACATTAGTAGTACTATTAGTAGAAATAACACTTAAGTTTTCAAACATTGCATGTTTGTTACATATGGAAGTTGATATGCGTCTAGTAGTAGGTGGTTCATCCTTGTCTTGTTCAATCACCATCTTGAGAGGGCGTGTGGGGGAGTTCAAAATGTTTATGCTCGTAGGAGTTGGTTGTTTCAAACCTATTTTACATAAAAAGTATGCCACCTTTTTTCCTTCACGGAAGCTATGCCGAATCACTGGATTCCCCAATTTCTTCAACAAGCACCTACATTCAATAAGAATGTTAGTGTAAGTTGGGCAGTTGTTATGATCTATTAGTTGGATTACGTCTGTGGAGTCAGTTTTTATCTCCAGGGGAGTTAATTTTCTATCCTCTGCAAGTTGTAGTCCTAGTAACTCTGCATGTGTAGGAGTATGAGCTTGGACTGAGTTTGTGAAGCTTACCATCCAATTGCCTTGTGTATTTATGATAATTCCCTCAATACCACTTGCCTTATGCCTGCCTAAAAAAGAAGCATCGGTGTTCAATTTGTATGTTTGGGGAGGTGGTGGTTGCCACTTTATGTGGATGGATTTTTTATGCGTGGGGTATGTGGTTTGCAACGAGAAGTTTAAACTCAGTAGCACGCATCATAACCAATTGGTAGTTTAAGGTTGTGGAGAGGTTACTATTATTAAACAATTTTATTTTATTATTTACTTTACCTTTTTATATAATAAATTTATCATGTATCATAATTTTTCTTTATAATATTGTAAATTTATTATTCATACTGCTGGTGCATGATATCATAAAACAATGACAAGCGATACAATTTATCCAAACATTATATTAATCAAACGATACAGTACAATACAATACATTGTGTAACAATCATCCAAACAAGTTGTGAGAGTACGACTGCCATAATTATGTATAAGAGTTTTGATGCGTCATTTGTTTAGAAACTATACTTTTTTTCTTGTCCCTTTTCCAATTGGAAAGATTATAATGTAATGATAATTAGTAGGTTTAAAATAAGCAAATATTATAATTTGCTGTTTAAATGTCACGGAGGTTAGACTTTATGTTCTCCTCCTTCATGTAGTTACGTATTGATTATACAAAGGACGAATTATTTCTTTACTAAGTTGAAGAGAACAAATATCGAACAAATATAAGATTGATTAATATTGGGGTTGAAGATATATGTGTTGGTTTGATTTTAATATCTATATATACTGTGCGTTCGTTATTACATTATCAGTATCTCTGTTTATGTCTTATATAACTTATCAAAGTTATGAAAACTTCACCTAAAATATTATGAAAACGACGTAATTTTTTTTCTCATATCTCAGTTCAATCCTTCAAGAACGTGAAATCTCATTCTTTGCTAGCATAAAATATTATGCTAGAACTGAAGAAAAGAATTGACTTCATCAGTCTTATAAATCTGCCCCACCAAACATTACTCATGAAACATAGTGACAAATGGTGTGTTCAAATCGAACCGGCATGTAACACTCCTCAAATTAATAAAAGTTTTGAGACATGTTAATTATGGAATTAAATATTATTATTATTATTATTGCCTATAGTGAAAATATATATAATATATATGGATATACAATTAGGAAAAAATTAATAATTTTAATATTATAAGTTACTAAAAGTGGATATCATTAATTATTAGTTAAGTGAAAACAAAACAAAAAATAATAAGAAGAAAAGTAATTTAAAAAAAAAATAGGAAAAAGCAATAAAACATAAAAAGAAAGGGGACAAATAGAAAAGCCCAAAAAGGGTTGTGACCTAAAAACAGAAGATCGACCTTCTGTTATACAAAAACAGAAGACTTCTGTGTCTTCATTCTCACGAAGTCAATTGAGGCAGCGAACATGCAGACAACACAAAATTATACCGAAAGTTTTAGGGTTCTTTACAAATCACTAATTCTTGATCAGGTATATAAAATTTCTTATTGTCAATTATCCTACAGTACAAGAATTGGATAGTTAATTCCCTTCTTTCTCTATATCAACAATAGATTTCATGTTTAGGGGTGAAACCTTAAAATTGATTAAAATGCACTGGTTATTGTAGAATCGATTGTTTGACTGGTGTCAATTGGATTGGGGCCTACGTATTTGCTCGAGAAGTTTTGATGTGAGTTGATATAATCCTTTATTAAAGTGGTTTAACTCACAAAAGCACGCATACAAGGTGTTTGATGAATTGCTTAAAAGAATTTATATGTACTTAATTGGGGCGAGTAAATACCTATTAACTTAGAATTATTTTCTAGCTAAATTTAGATGATTATTTTGATATATGTGCATAAATTTTCAGATTTCTGTGTTATTTCTATATGTCATTTTCATGTTGAAAATTCATGAAGAAGCAAGAATCTTTAGAAATAATTTGAATATTTATTTCATTCTTATGCCATACCTTACTTTTAAGGATTCCGGAATAAGTATGTTGAAAGATTTGGACTTGAAAAGTCACAAGAACAAGTTTAGGAAAGAAAAGATTTTTGAGAGTATCCTTTATTCTGAGAAGGGGTCATCGTCAAGGCCGAGGGTCCTAACTGAAGCGTTGACTTCCTGAAACTACTTGTGCCAAAGTAGGGAGCACACGAGCCGAGAGCCTCGTTGCTGAGAATTTACTTAGCCATGCTAAGGTATGATACATGAGCGCTGAGAACCATGAAGCGAGTGGCACCTCGTGAATTGGGCCTATTCGATCAGGTTGGGATCGAACTCGTGCCGATCACACGGTGACTAAGACAGAAATAGGTCAGGATAGTTGGAACTCCCAAAGTATAAAGTGAAGTATTTTTTTTTAAGAAAGAAAAAGAAAAAAAATTCTTTTAGAATATTCATAAACTACTAATATGCTATTATTTTGGAATTGTTCTTAGAAGCTTTTATGTTTTCTATGAATTTAGATTCTTTGATCGTAATGTGTATTGTATTAAAGTTTCGTCCCCTGACGTTGAGATTCACTGAGAACAATGGATGGTACTGACGTTCTCTTTTGGAAACCTACGTTGGTCTGCGGTACAACGTAGGAACCGGTTTTTCAGGCGAACAGACTACGGGTTAGGACTTCCTTCTCTTTTAGTGTTATTGGTGAGCTCCGCTTTTGTTCGTGGAGTACTCCTTAGAGTTATCTTTATTTACTTATTTCCTTGTTTACTTAGAGAACTGGCCAGAAAATCTCATGTCCTGAGCATTGCGTCAATTTATCAGTAGAGGCTTCATAGACACAGTCGGTGGGTTAAGATTCAGATGTTTTTGATAATAACTTAGCAGTATTTCATCGTTTACTACGAATAAAGTTTTGGAGTTAGTTTATTTTAGATATTTAAATTAATTAAAAGTATTTGGTTATAGTATTGCCTCATTGCATATAAAGTTTGAAGTTATAATAGATTTGATAAGCAAAGATGGTTCACTCGGTCATGTTTAGTGATCGGGTGTCGGTCCCGACTTGTTTAGAAAATGGGTCGTGACACGGAAAAATCGCACCAAATCTATAAGTCAAATCAAACTGATTAAAAAATCCGATTATGTTTGGTTTGATTTGGTTTGGTATTGAGTAAAAAAATCTAAACCAAACCGATATATAAATATATAATTTTTTATATATACTTTTAAGACTTTATATAGATTTTGTTTAAAAGATATCTAGAAATATTTGAGATCCTCTCATGGGGTGTAATCTATACCGTGCATTTATTTTTATTTACTTTAAATAAATGTTATTGAAATGCATCAATCATCTCTTTGCTCTTTTATATTCATATTTCAAGAATTCTTATATCTTTTTTGAATTTGAAGTAGTATTTCAATAATCTAAAATTGCATAGAACATATCATTAGTTAGGTGTCATATTGATTTTTATGTTTAATAATTAAATTGATTTTTATGTGTAATTATTAAATTCAGTTAACCATGAAAGCATACATTAACCAAAAATTATTGTTAGACGGCTAAGAAAATAAATTATTATGTGTTACTAAAAAATATTTCCCATAAGAATACTTTAATAAATCATGTTTGTTAATTTTTTCTAATTTTTCCATAATATAAATGCTGAGGGTAGCAAACTTTTCATTGGGCTTGAATGTTACTAAATTTATAACGATCGGACCGATCGTTTTGCTTTTCAGAACCTCGTTACCCAAAATAAGACTCTATGTATGTGCTTTTACTATTTTATGACTTGCGGGGATGGTTAGTTTGAGGTTTGGAAGGGTTCGGGCTGAAATCGGAACACTTGGTTCCTTAAGTTGGCCTAAAAAGGCTAAATTTGACTTTGGTCAATATTTTGAGTAAACGACCTCGGAATTGGGATTTGACGGTTCCAATAGGTTCGTATGATGATTTTGGACTTGATCGTATATTGGGTTCGGGTTTTGGATGACCCGGGAGTGTTTCGGTGCCTAATATCAAAAGTTGGTTCTTGAAGGATTTTGAAGTTCTTTAAATTTGGTTTGGAGCGGGTTTTGGTGTTATCGAGGTCCAAATGGAATTTCAAGACCGGAAATATTTCTGTGATATCATTTAAAACTTGCACGCAAAATTTGGTGTCAATCCGAGTAGTCTAAGTACGTTTCGACACATTGTGAGTGAATTGAAGAACTTGAAGTTCATAAGTTTGATTCAATTTGTTTTGGGTGCTATTCTTAGTTTTAATGTTGTTTCGGGCATTCCGAGAGTTTGAGCGAGTCCGTTTTATGATTCCAAACTTGTTGGTATGTTTGGGCAGGGCCCCGGAGGCCCTGAGTGTCAATCGGACAAGGCTCGGACCAAGTTGGGGAGTTTGGAGCAGCAGCTGAAGCTCCCAGATCTGTCATAATCGCACCTGCACTTGGTCAGCCACAGGTGCGGGCCACTAGCCGTAGAAGCGATATTTTGAGGGCACCCCACCAACTGCAGATGCGGAAGAATGGGTGCACCTGCGTGGCCGCAGGTGCGAGAGCCGTGGTCGCAGGTGCGGATTGGCTCTCAGAAGCGACCCTTTTTGTCCGCAGATGCGGAGCCTGGTCAGGTGAGGGAAAGGCAAACCTGCGAGGAATTTTCCGCAGATTCAGCCAAATCGCCGCAGGTGAGAAAATCCCTGAGCAGAAAGGTTCATTTAATACGGAACTTAGACCATTTCTAACACATTTTCTTTCACTCTTGGGCGATTTGAGAGCTTTTAAGGAGGGGATTTCGACATAACTTTGTAAGGTAAGTAATTTCTACTTAATATGAGTTTAATACATAGATTATGGGTAGATTTTAACATGAAAATTATGGGTTTAAATGAAAAATCTAGGTTTTGATAAAAATGAATTTACCACGAAAATGGTTATGGAGCTTAGTGAAAATCATATATTTATGTTCCTAAAGTTATGGGTAACAACTTTCTTCGAAAATTTCCGAAATTCGGGCATGCGGGTCCGGGGATGAATTTTAGGAATCTTACATTTAGGGTTGGGTAATCACTTTAATAGTGGGAATATGAACTTTTGAGCATAAATTGATTAATTTATATAATATTTGACTAGTTTTGAGTCGTTTGGCACCGAATTTGGAGGTTTGAGCACATTCTTGAATCGGGAAGTGGGCTTTGATACGAGGTAAGTCTCCTTTCTAACCTTGTAAGAGGAATTTTTTTCCATAGGCGAATTAACTAGTATGTGTGTCTATTTGTGGGGGCTACGTACGTACGAAGTGACGAGAGTCCGTGCGTAGCTACTAATTATGCTAAAGTCTGGGTAGTTTAGGAACCACATCATGTTATACTTTAAATGATTGTGCCCTTACTTGTCAATTGGATTGCTTAAATTATAATTCCAAAAAATTGTAAAAGAACTCCAAAGGGGTAAGTTTCACTTATTTGAGGTTGTGAATAGAATATTTGACTGTTATTGAAAAACTTGTGATTCTTTAAAGTGTTTTCTATTTGTGGAGCGGGTCGGGCGCCTCGGCAGGTTAAATAGATGCATCTATGGTTCGCGTCGTTCGACCCTCGACAGTGCACCGTTTAAATATTGTTATGTTGGTTGGGGTCGTACGACCTCGTCATTGTTTGCGCATGATAATTCTTGGGATTATTCATAACTGATGTTGCTTAAATGTTTGATGAAAAATAAATTTGGGATTTAATAATTATGTAAAAGGATATTTATCATCTTTGGTTGTTGAGTTCTAGTATATTCCTTGTAATTCATGCTTAGTTATAATTTTGACTTATTATCATTAGCCTTAGTAAGTGTCAAGTCGACTCCCCGTCACTACTTCTTCGAGGTTAGACTGGATACTTACTGGGTACATATTGTTTTATGTACTCACGCTACACTTCTGCACTTAACTGTGCAGGATCTGAGGCAGGTGCATCTGGACCGTCTGGCGCGCACACTTGATTCTGGTTCGAGATTCCACGGTGAGCTACCCTTCCGAGCCATTTAGCAGCATGTCGGAGTCTCTCTTTATTTTGTTTCTGTCTATTTTATTTCAGACAGTAGGCTATACATCTTTTGTAAATTCTACTAGTTGCCTACATGCTTGTGACACTAGATCTTGACACGTATCAGTAGACTTGTGATTTTTGGGTTCTGTTCTTATTTGTTATAAATATTTCTAGTTGCTTTCACTTATTAACTTAAACCGGTTTCTCATTAAATCTTTTAAATCAAGGAAAAATTACTATATGGAAAATTCGTTAAAATGTGAAAAATCACTAAGTTATACATTGTTGATTTGTCTAGCAACGGCGCGGGACGCCATCACGGCATGATATGGAATTAAGTCGCTCACATTAAATGAAAGAAAAGAGATATCATGGTCTTTGACGTAATAAACAAATATCCCCTAGCCACTACCCTATAACTAGGCAATAAACTGTATTTATATCAAATGAAAGAAAAGAGACAGTCATGGTCTTTGACACAACAACCAAATATTTCCCTGATCCACTAGCCTATAATTAAGTAATATGCTGAATTTATAAACTTACAGATAATAAAATACGTCCATAGTTTTCAAATGCGGCTTCTCCCATGTTGGGGAACAACGTAATTCCCTCTTTGCTTTCAAAGCAATATCACATAAGACCAGCAGTATAACAACAGACTAATGCAAAAAGAACAAGCACTACCATGCTTGCCCAACCAGCTTCTTTCACTGTATATGGTGTAAAAAGAAATCCAACTACAGCCATGACATTTGTCCCTGTTTCATAGCAATTGAAGCCCTTGAATAAAATGGTATTTATTGTCAGATTAAAAGTAGCTACAGATTTAACAATGCAAGCATAATGCTGCTAGGACCGCAGACTGCTAAGACAGGTCCAAACTAGAGTACATTAAAGACATTAATGACTGTTATACATGATTTTTGTGGAAATACAGTATAGAACCAGAAGCCTAGAAACATTCAAAAGGACAGCAAAAACAAATTGTTGAATTGAATGACACAAGGTTTGCAATTCTTGGCAGCTTAGGCAAGAGACGAGACTCCGACTCTTTGTTTTCTCTGATTAGCTATGGGGCATTGAATTTTAGGGGTCTAAACCAAGAGCTTTATCGGCCTAGAGGTGGAGCCGCCCTTGGTAAGACAGGATGGCCAAACTGAATATCTATGGGACTATGGCCATAGCTCTTATATTGCATGCCTGTCCAATGAGGATGATAGGCAGTAGCGGTCATCGCAAACAAGTAATTCTCAGCAACAACATGGTCTTGGGCAACTCTCCATCGCTTGTTTACAGCAGCACCATCAAAAGGCTTCTTCCTTTTCTTCATCTTTACTGCCTCCTCAACAGCTACTGGACACTCTTCTACAGTCTTTAAAGCCCTACAAGTCTCTTCTTTTTGAGAAGGCACAGCTGCAGACTCTATCGAAGATGGTACTTTAGGCAGGGGATTGTGTTCTGACACCATATCTTGAACAAGAAGAGCACTAATCCCATGTTCTGAACTACTGCTATTAGACTTGTTCATTCTGTTTATTGTGTCTCTTAGAGTCATGTTAGGCAAGAGGGTGTCAGCAAGTATATTTCTAGCCCCACATAAGCAAATAGAGTTAGAGATTATATGTTCCCTTATGCATTTGTTGCAGAAACTACTAAAACAACATTTGCTTGCTATAACTGCATCTTTTATTAATCCTTTACACAATGGGCAATGTAGCTCCGGTGGTATATTACTAAAGGAACTGTTAGAAGAAGACGAAGAGGAAGAAAACCCTTGAACCTCCTTTGAAGAAGCAACGTCATTGGACTTTGTTGGAGGCTTCACTTTCTTGATGTCGTAATCGGGGTCACCATTCGTAGGGCAGTGTTGAATGAAATGGCCAGGCTCGCTGCATCGATGACAAACATAACCCCGTGGTGGCTTTTTCCATTCCATTCCACCTCGACCAAAGCCATGGCCGATAGGGGAATGGAGGTGCCGCCCTAGGTCTGGAGTATCAATTAAATTCTTGATCTTAGTCTCCTCATTATTTATACTATTAGTGGGGGCATTTAACACAGGATTTCCTGATTGATTTGGGATCAATTTTGGAATTGCATAGACATCATCCCCAAAATCATCGTAATCAAGATCCATTGACTCTCCTTTTACTACTGTATTATTCTCCTCACACACTTGGGGCTGGTCTAGTTTTGACTCTCTAAGACATGGGATTACTATGGGCAAGCGAGGTAAACCAGGAACACGATGAATCAAAACACTTGTATTTTTAGGAATCAAAGCGTCTCGATTTACATAATCTTCGTTAGTTTGAGCGTTGGTGATAAGAAGGTCAAAATCTTTACCTCTACCAAAACGTTTGGATTCAAATATTTTTAATTTCAAATTGCCAACAGAAATAAATTGATCAAGAATCGGAATTGAATCATAATCTTTAGCACTTTTATACTTGAAATACACAGCCATGATTGAATTCTTCCTGTTATCAAGAATACAATAGGGCTAGTGAAATACAAAGAGAATCGATACACAGAGTTGTACCAAAATAAGACCAAACAGAATCGTATGAAACTAATTCTCTTGACGAACTCACGATACTTCAACAGGCTTCAGTCGGCACAAGGGTTTCAACCCGTACCCAGCACGAACAACAAGCAATTCACAGAAAACGCCGAGACTTTTGATGGATGGAATTGAATCAAACCACTGATTCTTCAAATATTTCTGTGGTTTGTAGGAATTGTTTCCTGAAATCTAAATGAGGTTCTTCTTATATAGGTTTTCCCTACTCTCATTCTTTCCGAAACCCACTTGGATTATAATTACATAATCACCGACTCAGGTTACCTATTTTAGTAACAAAAAATAATAATTTTAAAACCTGCAAGCTAATTAAATATTTAATTACATAAATTACGTCTGGACTCAAAACAATATTTATTTTTAATAAAATTCACACTTTTATTTTTTTCATTTTCTCTTACGTGGAAATTCTATTTAGTATGACATTAAGGACACAAAAAAGACCAACAATTACAAGTAGGGTGGGCATAGTTTGGGTAAATTCGAAGTTCGAAATTTTTGGATTTTTGGTTTGGATTTTTGAATTACGAATTGAATTTTGGATTTAATTTTAAAATTTTTCAGATTTCGGATTGGATATTTGATTTGGTACTTCAGATTTTTAGATATTCGAAAATCTGAAATTTTATATGTAGTCCATTATCCATATGACAATAGTAACAATTTCAATACTCTACCATTAGATATTATCTCATATATTGAATATTAATTACTAAGTTACTGTCAGAATACTTTCTATTTGGATATGGTTTTACTATTGCTACTTTTTATCGGCCATATTACTGTCTCTGTAGCATTTTCTTGATAATAATTTTATCACTTGGATACTATATTTGGATTATTGGGGTGAGGATGAGGAACCTTTCAGGCAATTTAAAATGAGTACTTCATTTCATTAGGGAAACTACCGGCTATGTTCATTGATAAGTAACTTATTACCAAAATTGGCCAATTCATAAAATATTACTAATATTAGCCAAATATTACCAATATTAGCCAATTAGTTATTTGTAGCCAAAAAATGTCAATTTTTTTCTTTTTTGAGTGGGTGTTATTAGAAAAGATTGGGTACGTACATCTTAAGGAGCTTGAATCTCAATCTTGGGATGATTTGGTGGAGTTTTGAGGTGGTTTGAATTGAAATTCGAAGTAGAAGATGAACATGAAAAAAAAATGATATGTGTATCATTTGTATATTACATATGTATCATATTTGTATTAAATGTGTATCACATGTATATCCATGTATACCTATGTGTGAGATACATGTGTGACAGAAAAAAAAATTTGAACTCAATTTTAACTACGAATTTTGATATCAAATCAATCCAAATAACCTCCAATCTTCCTCAAACTTTGTATATATATATGTTTTCAATGAATTTCAACCATACGCATTGAAAAATGTCCTTTTTTGCTTAGATTTTTGGAATCTTGCAGATATATATTTTTTTTTGTATTTCATTACCTTATTTGCTACCTCATCCATGGAATTCCTTTCCATCTTGCATCTAATGTTGTTGATCGCGTTTTAAAATATGGAAGGAGATCTTTGCGTGTAGTTCTTGGAGAGAGAAAAACTTATTCATTTGGGTTTTTAATTTTTTATATGTGCTTAGCTAGTTTTGGTAAGTCTATGGTTAATGGCTAGAGGTTGGTAAGTTGAGACTTATTTGGGACATTTATGTAAGATTACCTTTGGATGTTACATCTCAACTTATAAGCTCAAAACCAAAAATCTAAAATATGCTGATTAATCCGAAACCGAACTTAAAATATCGATCCGAGCTTATTTGGATTGGATTTGGATTACCATTTTTTCAATCCGAAAATGAAAAATTCAAACCGAAGTTTTTATGTCCAATCTGAATTGTCCGAACGCCCACCCACACTACAAGGGGTATGGTCAAATTATAAGTGTTTGCAACAAATTATATGTGATACATAAATAAATTGCAACCACAATATAAATATGAAGAAACACAATTTTATTGATAAAATGATGTGGGTACAATTCTGTTTGTTCCCTTGATTCTTCTCTCCTGATTATCTCCATGTTTCGAGGGTTGGAACAGTATATTTCTCGAACGTATGATGATGCGGGCTTTCATGGATTTATTTAATATCCATGAAGTATGTTGTGGATCTTCTTGAATTATATCAAGAATTATCTGACCACTTTTTGATCTTTGTGAATATCCCGTGAGTTTATGGGATTTTCGAGATGATCTCCATTTTTTGAGATGCCTCTTCAAAGGGAATATGTGACCCTTTTAATAGGTAAGGTTTAGGGTTTAGGGTAGAGTAACCTCCAAGAAACTCTGATAGACTCCTAGGATTTCAAGAGTTTTATGGTATCTTAAATTTAAGATTTAACTTGATCCTTTAAACTTTCGATGTCTACAAATGCCCCCTACTTCAAGGTTTGTCGGGGTGTAGGCTTGCCGAAACTTGAAGACAAGACTTGAAGTACTCGACAATCGCAACAAATAATTTTGAAACTTGGAGTTTTCGATTTACAGGAGGAAAAGATGAAGGGCAGAACTGGTCTCACTGGGCGTGCCAATTTGTTTGCAACAAATTATATGTGATACAAAAATAAATTGCAACCACAATATAAATATGAAGAAACATAATTTTATTGATAAAATGATGCGGATACAATTCTGTTTTGTTCCCTTGATTCTTCTCTCCTGATTATCTCCATGTTTCTAGGGCTGGAATAGCATATTTCACGAACGTAGGATGATGCGGGCTTTCATGGATTTATTTAATATCCATGAAGTATGTTGTGGATCTTCTTGAATTATTTGATTATCAAGAATTATCTGGCCACTTTTTGATCTTTATGAATATCCCGTGAGTTTATGGAATTTTCGAGATGATCTCCATTTTTTGAGATACCTATTCAAAGGAAATATGTGACCCTTTTTATAGGTAAGGTTTAGGGTTTAGGGTAGAGTAACATCCAAGAAACTCTGATAGACTCCTAGGATATCAAGAGTTCTATAGTATCTTAAATTTAAGATTTAACTTGATCCTTTAAACTTTCGATGTCTACAATAAGTACTCGTTCATCCTTAATCAAAATTTTGTACTTTACCTACCCTATAAAATTTTTCACTATAAATTTACATTTAATTGATCTCCAGTACAAATATTAAGTAGTAGGCGCAAAATCCAAAAAGTACACAAAATGGAGTACCGCAAGCTAGCAAAACCCAAGAAGTACACAAAAAGGAGTACCGCAAGGTAGATCTTCTAATATATAGTGCATAAACCACTCTCTTTGTATATAAAAAACAAGATGGACTGTCACTGATACAATATTACACATAAATACAACTCATATATATACATTGCAACCAAGTGGTCCAAGTTACAATTTTTTCAAATTAATAGTCTAAATATAATAGGTTAAGGTCCGAAAAGTCGCACAATCAACGACTGTTATTGTTTCTTGTTGAAGACAAAGCTTCTGTTGAAGATGAAGCTTCTGAAGCTTTTGTGAAGTACAGGCAAGGACATAATTCTTCTAAGGTCAAACCCTACAGAATAAAAGGTAAGTAAATATATATATATATATATATTGGGCCTAAACACAACGCACATTTATTGGACCTGAGCAAAGCAAACACATATTGGGCATGTTATACATGACTAAGAGATCATAGATGTCTTGCATTCACTGTGGAATTCTCTAGAAGATGATGGATAACAACAAATCAGGATTTTAATACTTTGTCCCATTATACAAGACATTGTCCTTAAATTGTCCTTGTACAACTTTTATAATTTGTCCTTACAACTGTAGATTTTTTTTTGTCACTTTATATTACTAGTTTTGTATATAATAGGATACACACGTTATAATATACAGGGTAGACATACAAAAAGGCTAAGGAAATCTTTCTCTGCATTTTTCTGCTTTCATGGTATCAGAGCAGGAGCTCTAATACACAAATATAAATTTTTTTGTTTTATCCTTATTTCCTTTGAGTTGTTATGGCAGTCCCCTCTGAATCTGTTGTTTCATCTGGAACAGCTTCCACAGGGACTGTTCCAAATCCCATTGATGGAACTAATCTTGTTGCCGCTACAAGCTTAGTGGATGGATCTCACCCCTACTTTCTGAACTCTTCAGATTCACCTCGAATGAATCTGATTAATGTTAATTTTGATGGAAGCAGTTATGGAAATTGGAGGAGGGGAGTTTTGATTTCACTTTCTGCTAAAAACAAGCTGGGATTTATAAATGGGTCTTGCAAAATACCAGAAGAAAGCTCACTTCTGTTTGAACAATGGAGAAGATGTAATGACATGGTCATTGCATAGCTGCTGAACTCTTTGAGCAAAGATAGAGCTGAGAGTGTGATTTACTCTCAAACTGCAGAAGAGCTTTGGAGTGAGCTGGAGTAGAGATATGGACAGGCTGATGGTGCTAAGTTATTTCAGCTGCAAAGAGAACTCAACAATATTTCACAGGGCACCAGTGATGTTGCAGCATATTTTACTAGACTCAAAAGGATTTGGGACCAAATGAAAGTTCTTAATATATTCATGACTTGTCGTTGTGAATGTAAGTGTGGAGCCAAGAATCACAACCACAAAATGAATGAGGAACAGAAGTTAATCCAGTTCCTCATGGGTTTGAATGAAGGATACTCAGGTGTTAGGGGAAACATACTCATGATAAAGCCCCTACCTTCTACAACACAAGCCTACTCTATCATTCTCCATGAAGAATCTCAAAGGGAGGTTCATTCTGCAAGCCAAGTGTGCATTGAATCTAGTGTCTTCAATGTTAATGCAACAAAATGGAATGGACAGAAAAGCAATACTGAATACAGGGCAAATAACCAAAATTTCAGCAGTGAAGGAAAGAAAAACAATCAATTTTGCTCATATTGCAAGAAACCAGGGCATAACAAAGAAAAGTGCTACAAATTGGTTGGATATCCACAGTCCTTTAAGTTCACCAAACCTAAGAGAAATTATGGAAGCACTCAAGCTAATGTTGCCACTGTTGAGGAAGCGGAAAGCTCGGGTGGTACAGTGGGCATTGGAGGAACTGTACCTGCTATGTTTCTCTAAAGAACAGTGTGAGCAGCTGATCCACATGTTACAAGCTATGCAAGTTGGAACCTCTAATGGTTCTGATACTGATGCCAATGCCAGTGCCAACTTTGTGGGTAAAAGTTCTTCGTGCTACAATTATATCTCCTGTTTCACTACTCATACATCTAAATATTGGATAATAGACTCGGGGGCTTCCCAGTATATGACATTTGACAAAAGGCAGTTAAGAAAAATGAGAGCTCTCTTTGTCCCTAGTCAAGTGAAATTGCCAAATTCTTATGTGGTAAAAGTTTATTACATAGGAAGTGTTTCTCTCTCTCCAGAATTTCAATTACACAATGTTCTTTACATACCTAGTTTTAAACATAATCTTCTTTCTGTTAACCAGTTGTGCATTCAACTAAACTGCCTTGTCATTTTTTCTAAAATTGGATGTTTTGTGAGGTCCCCTTCTCTGAAGAGGAAAATGATACTTGGTGAAGCCAATGCAGGAATCTATCTGCTGGAAGATGGTTCATTAAAATCTAAAGTGTGTGTGTCTGGTCCTACTTGTTCAGGATCTTTATCTTATTTCTCTAAAAGTCATGAGAAGACTTGTAGTTTAGCCAATTCTGAGTCTTTTGTCCAGTCTTTTAGTTCTGCTCCAGAGTCTATTCAAACATATGTAAAAGATTTTTTGGACCTAATGAGAAGATGACTATGGATGAAATTAATATTTCTCATTCTATAAGCCCCAATAGACTTTGACATTTAAGATTGGGACACCTTCCCTTTCATGCAATGAAGAACATCAAGAAAATACCTTGTCATACTTCAGACAAACATATTTTTCCTTGTGATATATGTCCCATGGCAAGACAATCTAAATTGCCTTTTCCAACCAGTAATATAACATCCAAACATTGTTTTGAGATGCTTCACATAGACACTTGGGGTCCATATAATGTTCCTACATACAAAGGGGAGAGATATTTTCTAACTATAGTGGATGATTTCTCAAGATCTACTTGGACTTATCTTTTGTCTTCAAAATCTAATGCTTTTCCTACTTTAAAATCCTTTTTGGCCCTTATTGAAACACAATTTTCAGCCAAGATTAAAGTTATTAGATCTGATAATGCATATGAATTAGGAACATGGACTGTTTCTTTAGAGTTTTTTCTTTCCAAAGGAATCATACACCATACTTCTTGTACTGCTACCCCCACAACAAAATGGGGTAGTAGAAAGAAAACACAAGCATTTGTTAGAGACTTGTAGAGCTCTACTTTTTCAATCTCATTTGCCAAAAAATATTGGGGCGACTGCTTGTTAACAGCTACATACCTAATCAATAGATTTCCTTCAAGAGTTCTACAACACAAATCCCCCCATCAGGTTTTGTTTGGAAAGGTGCCAGATTATTCGCATTTACGACCTTTTGGTTGTTTATGTTTTCCTTCTACTCTAAACAGAAACAGGGATAAACTACATCCTAGGGCAATTCCGGGTGTCTTCTTAGGATATCCTTTTGGAAAAAAGGGATATAAAGTTCTAAACCTTCAGTCTAATCAAATTTTTGTGACTAGAGATGTCAAATTCTATGAGTTTATATTTCCGTTTTCATATTCTACACCTATGTCAAAGCTATTTCCAATAAGTTTTCCTATTGTTGATGAGGATTTACCTATATTCTCTTCCCACCAAGAATCTCAAAATCAAATTAGTATGACACAAGAGATATCCTCACTTTCTTCCCCTAGTCCTACAGGTTTAGTTTCTCCTATTTTCAATTATTCTGCTCTTAGAGGTGAACCACTTCCAGCACATGAGTTGCGCAGGTCAACCAGAGAGCACAATGCACCAAAGTATCTTTCAGATTATATATGTAATGCAGCTTTTACATTTATATCTCCTAACCCACCTATAACACCTTTTCATTCTTTCTCTTTGTCTGCACTTTCACAATCCAATCAACATTTTATCAATTCAGTATGCCAAATCACTGAGCCTAAGTCTTATCGAGAGGCAGTACTTCATCCTGGTTGGAAACTAGATATGGCAAAAGAACTTGAGGCTTTAGAATCTAATGGCACTTGGGAAGTAGTTCCTCTTCCAGCCGGAAAGAAAGCACTGCCCTGCAAATGGGTTTACAAAGTAAAGGTTAGATCAGATGGGAGTTTGGAGAGGCTAAAGGCAAGATTAGTTATACGAGGAGATACACAAAGGGAAGGGGTCGATTACACAGACACATTCTCTCCAGTGGTAAAAATGACTACTATTAGGTGTCTATTGGCAGTAGCGGTAAAGAGAGATTGGAAGTTATACCAACTAGATGTGAACAACGCGTTTCTTCATGGGGACTTGGATGAAGAAGTCTTCATGAAATTTCCACCAGGTGCTGCACCACCAAGTGATTCCCATGTCTGTCGTCTTCGCAAATCCCTCTATGGCCTAAAACAGGCATTTCACCAATGGTATGCACGATTGTCATGTGCTTTGGGAACCAGAGGTTTTACTTACTCCCTCTATGACTACTCTCTATTCTTCAGATCTTCTGGCACTCTCATCACTATTATCGCAGTATATGTGGACGATATTCTCCTAACAGGCGACAACCAAGCAGAAATTAATGAGATTAAATCATTTCTTGATTCTGAATTCAGAATTAAAGATTTAGGAGAGACAAGTTATTTTTTGGGAATGGAAATCTTACAAGAGAATAGCGGACTGATTCTGACTCAGAGAAAATTTGCTCTTGATTTGCTTTCTGAATTTGATTCTCAGCACTCAAGGGTTGTTTCCACTCCACTTGACTCGAATGTTAAGCTCACAGCAGATTCCGGAGAGCTTTTGTCAGATCCAACAGAATACCGGCGATTATTGGGGAAATTAAACCATTTGACTCACACTAGACCGGATCTTTCCTTCACTATACAGACGTTGAGCCGATACATGCAAGCCCCTAGGACCGGACACTTTCAAGCTGCTTTGCATATTCTTCGATACATCCGAAATGACCCAAGTTTGGGTCTTTTCTTCTCTTCGGAGAAATCGTTCCAAATTCTCAGTTATTGTGATGCCGATTGAGCATCTTGTTCGGATACTCGCAGATCTGTGAGTGGATTCTTCTTGACTATGGGAAACTGTCCCATTTCGTGGAAATCAAAGAAGCAACAGGTCGTTTCCCTATCATCAGCGGAAGCTGAGTACAGATCTCTTCGATGATTAGTAGTTGAACTCGCTTGGATAGTACGTCTTCTTGCCGACATCTCTGTTTCTCCTTCACTGTCGGTCTCCGTCAAGTGCGACAATCAGGCAGCGATTCACATCGCCAAAAACCCAGTTTTTCACGAACGAACAAAGCATATCGAACTAGACTACTATTTCGTTCGCGAGAAACTGCTTGATGGTCTTATCTCTCTATCATTTGTGCCTTCCTCCTCACAGATTGCCGATATTTTCACCAAAAGATTAGCCGGACCCTTGCATCGACATTTTTTGGGCAAGTTGGGCGTCCGATCTCCGGCCTCCCACTTGAGGGGGGTGTTGAAGATGAAGCTTCTGAAGCTTTTGTGAAGTACAAGCAAGGACATAATTCTTCTAAGATCAAACCCTACAGAATAAAGGGTAAGTAAACATATATGAATATATTGGGCCTAAACACAACACACATATATTGGGCCTGAGCAAAGCAAACACATATTGGGCCTGTTATACATGGCTAAGGGATCCATTATAGCTATCTTGCATTCACTGTGGAATTCTCTAGAAGATGATGGATAACAACAAATCAGGGTTTTAATACTTTGTCCCATTATATAGGGCATTGTCCTTAAATTGTCCTTGTACAGCTTTTATAATTTGTCCTTTGTACAGATACAACGATTGATTTTTTTTTTTGTCACTTTATATTACTAGTTTTGTATATAATAGGATACACACTTTGTAATACACAGAGTAGACATACAAAAAGGCTAAGGAAATCTTTCTCAGAATTTTTCTGCTTTCATTTCTTCTTCATACAACCAGTTTTTTTCACGCTCTTGATTTGCTTTGATTCTTAAGTGTTTGATAAATAATGTAACTCAGCCATAATACAACTCAAAAATTCTAATATTTTCTTCTCCAACTTCCAAATAGCAGAAATCAAAAACAAAATTAAAATTTTTGTTGCAAGTTTGTAATTTTGCACAGAGAAATCAACAAGGAAATCGACTTTATACCTGAATTGTTCGAAAAAAACACAAAATGTTCAATTTCTGGAAAAAGCTCTTTTCCTCTCATGGATTTCTTCCTGTACTCTTTCTGAAGACCATCAGAGGCTAACAGTTGAGACGGCTTAACAAGCAGGCTGCAAACTGCAAGTTTGGTTTCATTTTTCTTTTTAAAGTTATAGAGCTACTCTATAAGAACATATTAGGAGATTTTGCAACTAAAGACCACCAGCTGGGGGAACTAGTTTGTGATACTATGTATATGTTCAACAACTTCGCATTTAGAAACCCATATCAGGATTGCTCGGTTAAACATTTCCAGTTATCTTTCAGAAGTGGTTGGGGGTAAGGAACTGGCGAAGAGGAATGAATGAAAAGAATCAAGTAAATATATGAATCTATCACATCGTGAAACAAATCAGTGTTTCCTAGTATAATAAAATCACAAACAGATCTTATCATTATTCTTCCTCACCCACCCTCTCTGAATAAATGGGAAACAATCTGAATTTGCTCGGACCAGGCATCCAACTAAATGGCAAGGATTATGTTCTAGAGCACGACGAGCCCAGTTGCCCAGTTGTAGGTCGGAAATAGCTGATAGTTGATAACCACAAGCTAATAAAAGGAAAAACTGGTTGAGTTAATCTTGAATCTCCAAGTTAATTCATTGATGACGCGACTTCAATGGCACTGCCTAATGGCCATGCGGCTTCAACCAGGGAATTCTTGTATTTCACCTTTTTCACCAATGTCATTTCTTGACGAGCATCAAGTCCTGTACAATAAAGAAAACAATGACTAACTGAAACATACTAAAAATGATAAGTGTGTGATTTGTATATTCCTGAAGGAAGACTCTAGTCTTACCAAATCCATCTACAAGTAGTGTGTACTGGTAGACAAGATCCATGCACAAGAACGGCAAGTTATCAGGGTCCACACGAGGAAATGTAGCTTTGGCATCATCTATTCTAGTATCACAAGCACGTCTAGCTGCACTCTCAAAATCAATTGGGCGAACTTTTGCAATAGCTGCATTTGGATCAACAAAACCAACCTATGCCCACAGTACATTAAGATAGTCAGATAGCCATACAAGTGGGGAATTTATCCTTCTTGAGACAGCAAAAAACGATACAATTCTAAACCCATCAGATCTTGGTAAGCATCTAACTTAATAGTGACTTTTACCTCAGCAGCTCGGTCAAAGAAAAATGAGGCAACAAACATATTCTTCTGACCATCTCCACCTCCACCATTCCACACACCACCAAAGGTGCATTTCATGTGGGTGCATGCTGATTCATTAACTTTCAGAGCCTTCAGGGCTACCATCCTACAATTCGTCAGGCTTGATCCTTGAGACATAGCTGATGCTGTGTAAGTCTTTCCTCCATACTTGTAGGACCCTTGTAGAGAACAAATTGTCAAATCACATTTGCTTATATAGGAAATTATAGTTAAAAAGAATAATTCTAATACCAAAAGGAGTTACAGGCCTTTGTAAATTAGGTATCTTATGCTACTACTTTCTGCAGCATTTTCAAATGATGATAGAAAACATAATCGAATCCTTTCTGATAATTTCATTAATTCTAATTCAGTTCTATTCCCGTAGAAAAAGTATCTTTCTTTCTCCAGTTGTACGTATTTCATACATTTTCAGATATAGAGTTGGGTAAAATTTAACGTGACTGGGCGTGATGCCATGAGTTCAGGAAAATTATTATTATTATTTTTGGAGTTCACGCAGATTTTTTTTTTTACAAGTTCAGGCAAATTTTTGAATTGGATAGATAAATGAATTGGCATAAGTTGGAAATAGATGAGTGACTTGCTTTAAGAGTAACGAATTGAGAGAAGTAGTGAATACCATGATGCCCTGTCAAGATGCAAGGACTGCCAGATTCCTTGGTCACCTTCAGAATCTCAGCTCGAGCTGCTAGCAAGCCGTAGTGCAAATAACTGCAAACAAGGAAAGGGTGAGTAAACACAAGGAAGGCCACATGTCCAGATGACAAGGAGATGTCAATAAGTCAGACAAGAAATTTAAGGTAAATTGAAAAGGCGACAACTGGGTATGCTGATATTTTCTGAGATCATTTCTTTATATAGGATGAGACGGACCTGTGAACATAGAGGTAATATTTTGCCCCCTTGAGATACATTTCTTGCACATAAGTATCCTCTCCACTTGATAGCTTTGGAGCCTTTTGAGCATCTGCCTCTGAGATAGCATATGCCATTTGTACTGAGCCACCTCCAAGATCAACCACCCCAACAGTATCAGAATATTTCATACCCAATTTGCCTAGCAAATAATTAATGGTGACCTGCACAGACATTGGCAATACGAATTCAGATCTGTATCAATTGGTTGTCTCATCTATTCCACCCTCAGTTTATGAACACAAGGTTAGACAAGTTCTACAACCCATGTGATCAGTTCTATCTACATATGCAATTATCTTAATAGCAAAACAATTTTACTAGAAATCAAGCCTCCTTGTTTTGTACCTTGGACCAGCTTAATGCTATTTTTGATAGTTATCAAGTAAAGGGAAAAAAGGGCAAGCCTCAACTTTTTATAATGAATTCCCCAAATTTTTCGCCATTACTGAATAGGGATAACTTAGAGTTCACTATTTGACGGAGGAAGAATTAGAAAGATATGAATTGAATTTGGTAACAAGCTACATTAACCTAAGCACAACACATGCAGGATAAGTGATATACCACTTGAGATGTAGCTAGTGAAATAAAAGAAAGAAAAACAGTCTCAAAAGATAAGGCGATGACTTAGATTCTGAATAATGCAAGCCATATACCTTTTAGATTCTGATTCATACTAAGTATTTGTAGGTAACGACACCTATTTGAACAGTATGCAGAATCAAGCTGAGAAAAAACAAAGAGAACGATACTTCTTAATTCATCCTAAATTCATTTTCTTTATAACCGAGACATCCTAGAGGGCTACTGGCGTACGGTTCGAAACTTGGTGGATAATGGGCCTACCCTTCTACCCTTCTCCACTTAAATACCAAGTTTTTGTCTACAGTAGGGTTTGAACCATGACGTGCGCCTAACTCACACATCATATGTTGTACTCTTACCACTAGAGTCTAGACCCAAAACCCTAGGGCAATTCATTCCAAAGTCATCAAGACGAGTAGCCAAGCTAATAGGAATTAGGAAACCCTAAATGACCTCCAACCAAGTATAAGGTTATGTCTGTATTCTTTCTCTATTCCAAATCTACTACCACAAGCAAGATCAAATTTCTACCCACGGGACTCACTTCTATCATGTTAAATTATGTAAATTGCCTCGTCGAAAAGCTATACTTGTAAAGAGGAGACACTTTTATTTGTTTATTATAGGTCCAAAACACGTTCTCTCACGAGGGATGCTTTTTGTTGTCACATACGCGGATATATTTAGCTGATATGTTATAGTTAACTTAACGTCCATAATTCTACCTACTCTAATACCATATTGGATCATTTTGTATGAGTAATACCATATCGGATTATGGCATTATGCAAATGTTCTCATTTAAAAATTTAAATTGTTAGAAAGATAACACTTTTACATACTTATTTGAGGTATACAACATGTTCATCCACTTATCATAAGCAAAGGTTTCTTTTTCTTTCTCCACAAAGTCACCTAAAAGCAAGCCTCAGTCCAGCAGACAGATGTCTACTTAGACATATGCCTTTATCTCCTGCCCTCGCAACAGATTTGCTAACACGCCTCAGTCCAAAACTCAAGTGCCTACTCAAACTTATGCCTTCACTCAAATCCTCAAAACCAAATAGGTTTGCCTTGAGAGTCTGTCAAGCACTTTTGAGCTACAATTGTAAGATTTTGATCAAGATTGCAATACTTCCTTTCTGCACAACTCTTTATTGGAAATAAAATGATCACTTACTAAAAGAAGTATAATCCAAATAATCTAAAACAACGTTCAATACACAGGACAAAATAGGAAAATCTTTCCTTTTGTTATGACCGAGATCCGACTAGAGCCCGCCCTTAAGACCAACTGCAGCCTTTGAAACTTGGGAGTAATGGGCCCGTCCCTCTACCTTTCTCCACTTAAATATGCATGGCGCAGGGAAGTTATCCACCAAACTTTAAAACTCAACGCCTTATCCCTACCCCTATGGAAGGAATAGGTTATGCTGACTTTAGTCCATCACAAAGCTCTCCTTGCCTAAATCCTACTTACATAGGATAAATAATCTCATCTTTCAGATGTAATCATTATTTTCCTGCGATCCTGACTAGTGTCACTAAACATGGCTTAAAGGCTTGAAGGAACTGAAATACTTCTGTGGAAATTATAGGGATAGAAAGTGAAAGCAACAAGAAAGCATTTGGAAAGGAGAGAGAGTCATGTTCTATGGCTCAACAACTCCAACTTGAGTTGCTATTCATGAAGCTTCTTGAAAGGCAGCTTCTTCAAGATTTTAATTGGTAATACTGAAAGATTGGCATAAGGGCCCCACCTCATTCATTATCTTGCATTTTCTGCTTCTGGTCGTTCTCTCCTTGAACCTGAGCTAGAATTCACTCCTTTCATTCTAATTACCCTAGATCTGAGCATAAAGAGCCAAAAATCTTGAATCAACATCACATGAGAGGTAAACTAGCACAAAATGGATCCTTGACAAGAGATCAAAACCACTGCCCATTTTTTTCTTTTTTCGCTAGTCTCTAAGAAACTCAAATTCAAATTAGGCAAGCACCTCTAAAATAGAACGGAGTGGTAGTTCTAAGTAAGAAAAGCAGAATAAGTTGAAGTTGACATTACATACCCATTGGTAAGCACCTTCCTGATTCCCATCAAGAACAGTAACCCAACTCGCCTTTGACTTGAGGCTGCTTTTGCTCTTCAGAAACTCCCTCACCTTCAAATGAGATTTTAGTGATTCGAAGTATTCAGAAATCCAAAATCGAAAAAGAACACTTAAATTCTAATGCAACACATGCCCAAGTGGTAAAAAGCCTATTATGAATGATGGTCTAAGAAAGAAATCAATTTTACCGCTTGAAGAATCTTGTCAGATGCATTACCTCCCAACTGCCTCAAACCTGCAGTTGCCTAGATAGACTCCACATCAGTATTCAGCATACAGGGCAGGCTAAATCCAAATCTCAATTTACGAAATAATTCTAATAACACTATCCACTCACCCCAACTCTGACTGGTGTATTACTGCGCAAATCCTCCGGAACTACATCCTCTGCTTTCTCCAAAAGTGATTGAAGAGATTTTGCAGCAGCTGCAGGGTCACTAGCATATGCACTCAAACCTGGTTTTTTCTGTAGTGCCAAAGCCAACTAGAGATGAACATTTTGTGCCAAGAGAAAGCCTTTACACTATATATAGGCACTCATCCAAACTTACAGGTACATCTAGTATGGAGGAAACGATTTCTACGAGAAATGCTTTACCTTGGGAAATCGTCATTAACAATGCTGGTTGTGTATAAAAGTAGGTTGCATATGGTACTTTAAAATGAGTAATAAGAGTACAATATAACGTCCTTCATGATAGTTTTGAGTAGTAAAGGTTAAAAAATATCTCTAAATGTTAATTGAAGCAACCAATATGAAGTTAGAATTTCGATATTCATCAAATAAATTAACTTCCGCTGATAAGTGGCAAAGTCTAAGTGACAGAAATTATTTTCCCACTTCTCTATATTTTCCTGGAATATGATTTCATCAACAAATATATCTCCTGCAAAACGTTCTTGTCACACCAAATATGCCCAATAAGTAAGAATATAAAGGCCGTTTTGCCTGCAATTATGGAGTCTATTCTTGTAATCCCTCCGTCCAATTTATGTAGCACGCTTTCCTTTTTAGTACGTCCCAAAAAGAAAGACATCTTTCTATATTCAGAAACAATTTAACTTTAAACTTCTCATTTTACCTTAACGAGATGATTTACACCCGCACCAATTCTATGACTAGTTTTAGACTACAAATTTCAAAAGTCTTGTGTTCTTTCTTAGTTTCTCATCAAGACCCAACTTCATCACTTAATGCAAATGAATGTGATCCTGCTCCAAGTTGGATCAAGAATAATCTTACTCCAAGTCGGAGCGAGATGAATGATTTTGGCCCGAGTGAGAGCGAATATTGATCCAAACGGGAACAATTTGAGATTTGATGAATCTCAAATAAGACGTAGTAACCGTCAAAGAATCCTTCTTCAACATTTTGACATTGAAGGGGAGAACTTTTTACAGTGCTCCTGCAAGAGGAAAATGAGCCATGTATGTGCAAGAGGCTATTGCTAACCTTCAAAGGATAAGTGAATAAATGAAATGGAAGAAGAAAAACTCTATGTCAAATCAAACGAGGTCACATAAAATTGGACAGAGGGAATAGCATTTTGAAGAACAAATAAACTGACAGTGTAGTGAATTTTCACATCATCAGTATAATTCAACTTGTTATATCGGGTTACTTATTAATGCTCATTAATATAGCGTGTATGCATTACTTAAACAGTGAGTGCATAAAACTTAACCCAGAATCCAAAAATTTACCTGAACGAAGAGCTCGAGATCATTGCCAATGGGAACAAGATCCAAATGCTGATCAAAGCAAAAAACATGAACCCTACTACCCGAACTACCCGCATCAAATATAACCGCATAATTCCTGGATCCAAATTTCGGCGAAAACTTCCTATTAACTGACCCTCCCATCGACTCAGAATATTCACTCGTCGGCATTATAAAAAGCACAAAACAAATAAGCAATACCGGAACCGAAATTACTAAAATAACCCCACGGTATCTATGGATCTTATCGGAGAGTGACGAATCTCCGCCGTGTTGTTGTTGCCTGTTTCGTTTTATCATTTTCTCATGCTCCATTTGAAGTGGTGGACCCGGGTCCTGTTGTTGTTGTTGTATTTGTTCTAATAAAAGTTCGGTTGCTGAAGGTGATCGGTATCGGATCTGACCGTTACCCGGCGGTAGTTTTTTGGGCTGGGTTTCTGTTATTGACGACTCCAGTTCTGAAAAATTGTAGTACAGCAGCAGGAATGGTTTGTAATTTGGGGGAAAGTAAAATGCAAAATGCCGCTCCTGTTAAAGAGACTTTTGCTTTCAGAATGCTACTATTTGTTGGCTTTTTGATGGAGAAAGGGATGATCCGAGAGTGAAGGATAAGCAAAGGGGAGTAGTGAAGTGCAGTGGGGAAGAAGAGGGTTGTGGCTGTGGAAATGGAGAATTGAAGTGTTGGACCGGGCACGGGGAGCATCGTACATGAGCAATTCGGTTAAGGTGGAAGATTACGTAATACTAACAATTGAATTTATAAAATGTGTGATTTAATTTAACACCAATGAACCACGAATAATAAATAATTGAATTAAAGGAAATTAGAGCTATCAAACCAAATATAATGGATGGATAAGTCTAGTTTTGCGATGAACGTTTGGAAATCAATTCCGATTCCGCCCTCGAAACGAGCTCAATTATAACTTATCAAACAATTGAAGAACACTTTGAACAATAGATAATGTACCAAAATTAACTTTATTGCTTTGATATGCGTGCCAATCGTGGTCTTAAAATGAAAAGGTTCTCCCATTTATATAATAGAGTTGTTTTAATCCTAGTACAAGTTTAAATAAGATAAAAATTTCTCCTTCCAGTAAACGTTGATATCGGGCGAGATTTGCGCCGTAACATCCGGTTGAGGGCGGATATTACGGCTCCCCGCTTATCGTGCCTAACCGTCTTTTCCCTTATTCTTAACCCTTCACTCTCCTCCAACCCGATGCTCGGCCGTATCCGGTCTCGGGTGTACCATTCGTCCTCCTCGGGCTCTGAGACATGGAACCCCTCGGTTGTACTCGAGGTTATGTCAAATCGTGCTTCCCTCTCCTTTCTTTACCGGGAAATCGGGGGTAACTTTATTTTCGATTTTACCCGTACACGAATGGTTCCCTCACTTTACGAAGAGTAGATTTATCGAAACGATGAGAAGTGATTAATTGACCACGATTCCTTCCTCCGTACACTACAATCGAGTCGACGAGTCAGTGAAACATCCCATCAGTTTGACCTTCAAATCTTCACACACATATTCAAACATTCATATCCGCCTTCAGGCCTTCATATTCCCAGATATCAATGGCGAAAATCTTGAAGTTCGTGCCTCAAAATACTGCTCCTTCAACTGCCACCTCGTTCGTGGACATCGACGTGACCCTGCCGGCAACGGCCCCGGAACCTCCCCTTAAGGACTTTATTCACAGAGGTTGTTCCATAGACAACAATTTTAAGGTTGAGAAGGCCTCCAAGCAAGGGGATCGCGATAAGGAGGTGTGGAGGTATATCTGCTCCATCATCAAAGACACACTCCCGACGGGCCAGGAGGATTGCAAGTGGGGTGGCAAGGAAATAGTCATCCCCGATCCTGAGGACATTACAACTCACGTGTAGGGGTACTTAAGCGTTTATGCGTGCCCCTTCACGCTTGGCTCGGTGGACCCCATGGTCCTCAACTTTTGCAAAAGGTATGAGGTCTGCCTCGGGCAGATCTATCCATCTTTTTGGAGGATCTTGAATCTCCTTCGTCACTTTGTCAATAGCACAGAGGAGCCTCGGTTCACTATCGACCACCAGCTCCACATCTACGGCCCCCGAATCTTTCGAGGGGGGTTAATCAAGCTTGTCCGGCGGGCAAAGAAAGCTCTCTTCTCGAGCATTGATGAAGACGGGGACCGAGGCTAGCATGGAATATTTGTTCGTATAAAGACCGAGAATCTCATTCCCTCCGATTTTCTGTCGTTCCCCGAGAAGTGGAAATCAAAACGTAAGTTCATCTCCTCTTAAGTAGTTAAAATAATTCTCTGATTTTATTCTTCTTTCTTATCGACAGACTTTCCTGTTGTGCAGCGGTCGCCCGAGTCCCTAATGCAATCCCCCATTTCAAGGAGTGGGTCGATGGGATCTGTAAGCAATTGACATACTCCGAGTGCGAGTGGCGCAAACTTTCAAAAGAAAAATAGGAGGCTCGTTCCCATGGTGAGTATTCCCTTCCGCTAATTTGAATTTTCCCCTTTGTTCCAATGTCATTTTGGCTAAGTCCCTTTCTTTCTTCCACAGGTTTTCCCAAGACCACCGAACTTCGGGCGGTGGACAAGAACGAGGCCCTGTCCCCACCTGCAAAACCCTCTGCTTCGGGAAAGCCTGTAGCCGAGGCCGCTGTGAAGGAGGAGAAAAAGTAAAGAAAATGGGGATCTTCTGGATCCTCGGATTATCCATCGAGGCCAAGAAAAATAAGGTCACGGTTCGGGTTCGAAAGATTACCAAGAAGTGTACTTAGGCCAGGGTACCAGACCCTAATTCTCTCTACCGGCTCAGGGATTACCCTGAAAAAGATAACATGAAGTTTGTCACCCATGAGCCGACCATCGCTGCAGAATAGCAGGCAGCACCGGAGGGAGGCGACCATGAGGCCGAACCCTCTTCAGTTCTGGAGCCTGAGGGAAAGCCTATGGCTACTACTTCTCAAGAAGCTACTCCAGTTTCGAGAGAAGTCGCTTATGTCATTGACATTTCGGAGTCACTGTTTCACACGAATTCCTTTTTGACGAGGCCCGGGCCGTTAGAGAAAAGTTGATCGAGGCATCACGGGACTAGATGAGGCCCTTAACTTAATTTTTTAAGGCATGGACGTCAGTGCGCTGGAGGACTACTCCGGTTTTGGCCACCTTGAGATCCCGAGAAAGGAGGTGTTGGCGGATTCAGGTGGGCCGAGCTCAAGACCAAAGCTTGTGAAATAGTTCCTTGCCCCGAGCGTGGATCCCGACCATAAGAAAACGGACATGTTTATGATCCCAATAGATACTGGGTGCTATTCGGGCCAATTGGCATAACCAGCTACCTTCATTGCTTGGTTACCAAAGAGGAACAAGTGAAGATGAACAAAGCGGACATGCCGAGCCTTTTCAATGAGGCACAACAGGCGTTGAATAGGGTACCTTTCTCTTTCCTTATATCCTTAAAGGGTTCATTTAGCCTCAACATGCTTAAATGGTTTCAGCATTTTTATTCTTCAGGCCTCGATACTTCATCATGAAAGCTTTCACCGATCTCGGATGGAGGTGGGTCATCTCGAGTTCGAGCTCAAGGAGCAGGTCTGGAAAAAGGACATGTACAAAGCTCTTCGTGAGAAAAAAGATGAGGCCCTCATGGACCTCGCTATCCTCCAAGTCGAACTAGAAAGAGCTCAAAAGGAGTCCTTGACGGTGAAACGGGAGCATATCCTTTCGGTCGAAAAGGTAAGGGTTCTTGAGATTGATAACGAGATACCAAACACAACTGCTAACGCCACAACCTCGAAGATCTAAGAGAAAATAGACCTGGTTGACCAGCTCAGGGTGAAATGAACGAGGTCAAAGCCTCGGCCGAGGAGTTGAGGAACAAAATAGATCTCCTAGCCTCAAAAAGTTATGCCACTAAAGAGAATTTGGCATCGTCCAAGGATCAGATCCGGGTGATAAAGGATAAAGCCGACAAATGGTCTTGGCTGAAGGATGATCTTCGAGCACAACTGGACTCAGCCGTCACGAAACAAGACCCTTAGCCAGGAGTACACCGCATTGAAGTCCAAGTTGGAGGTGGGTTCGAACAAGTCCTCAAAAGTCAAGGATATGCTGGCCCAGTATAAGGATGATGTGGAGGTGGCTGAGGCCCGCATAGTAACAAAGGCCGAGTATGTGAAGTGGCTATTCCGGAGGGAGACCCTTGAGGAGATTCATGCCTGGAGTTCGATCTGGAGGCCGAGATTGAAGAGGCAAAGAAGACGAGGCCAAAGAGAGATACGATCCTGAGGGTTCGGGCAACGAGTCGGGCTTCGTGGAAGACTAGGCGAAAAATTCCTTAGTTTATTTTTTTTTCCTTTGTACCTATTTTTGAGGCCAATTCCCAGTGCCTCTATAAATACCTTTTGGGATATTGTTGACCCATGTCACTTCATGGTTTTGAAGTTTGACAAATGGCTGACCAGTTGAACCAGGTCTATCAGAGCACACATCTTGAACTAAATAGCTGGCACATGAACCATATATGCTTAGGAGATGTTTGTGAATATGAAATATCAATGAACCAAGATATTGTCTCCTAATGTGAAAAGGTTGCAAACTGATGAGTTGATTGAAGTCAAATTCAGCAAGGAAAGTAATAAAATAAAGGAAGTTGAGTTTGGTACGAATTATGTTCACCTAGGTAGAGTTGGACTAGAATTGGAAGACAAGCTCAACAACTGACTCTATAAATACTTGATGTATTTCTGCTGGATTTCTACACGTACAAAAGCTGAAGTGAATCAAAATCTGAAAGCAAATTTCCCAGAGTTATTTTGCTAGCAGAAT
>ML407954.1:7776-26474 GCA_005239525.1 Nicotiana knightiana | reverse complement strand
TTGATATTCTACGCAGGTATAATATGAAGTTAAATCCAAAGAAATGCGCTTTTGGAGTGCAATTAGGTTCCTTGTGTCAAACAGAGGAATAGAGGTAAATCTTGCTCAAATTAAAGCTATAGAGGAAATACCTGATATTTTAACAAATAAAAAGGAGGTTCGAAGACTGACAGGGAGAATAGCAGCTTTAGGTAGGTTTATTANTAAAACTTTGCTAGATGCTGAGACTAGATATCCACATCTGGAAAAGTTAGCCTTAGCTTTAATAATGGCATCTAGAAAATTACGACCCTATTTTCAATGCCACCCAATTATCCTATCACTAACAATGAAGCAGAGTACGAAGTTGTTATTGCAGGGCTTGAACTCGCACGGGAGCTCTCAATCGAGCAAATTGTGATCAACAACGACTCCCAACTGGTAGGAAATCAAATACATGGGACTTACATCGCTCGAGAGACTAGAATGCAACAGTATCTTGAAAAATCACGAGAGCTCGTGAGAAAATTCAAAACATGGAAGGTAATGCAAATACCTAGAGAGGAAAATGCAGAAGCAGATGCATTAGCTAACCTCGCAGCAGTCACGGAAGTAGAAAACAAAGACAATACAATTGTCGTTCAAGTATTTCATTCAATAATAGACCAGGACAGGAATGAGGGAACTTTCAACAACCTAACCTGGGACTGGAGAAACGAAATTCTTAATTTTTTGCAGAATGGCACCGTACCTGAAGACAGCAAAGCAGCTCAAGCACTTCGCCGCAAAGCTGCACGGTACTGCCTTATTCGCAACTCACTTTATCGCAAGATGTTTGGACGACCACTAGCTAAATGCCTCGGACCTAACCAAACGGAATTTGTGATGAAAGATATCCACGAAGGACACTGTGTAAATCACTCAGGGGCGATATCCTTAGTGAAAACACTAATCAGAGCCGAATACTATTGGCCTGAGATGGAGGAAGAAGCCGAGGGTTTCGTATCCAAATGTGACAAATGCAAAAGGCTTGCCAATAACATGCATCGACCAGCGGAATTATTACATCCAATAATATCCCCATGGCCTTTCATGAAATGGGGTATGGACATAGTGAGACCTCTTCCCACGGCTAAAGGACAGGTACGGTTTTTACTCGTACTAACCGACTATTTTACAAATGGGTAAAGGCAGAAGCGTTCAAACAAGTGAGAGAAAAGGAATTTAAAAGCTTCTTATGGCGAAACATAATATGCCGCTTTGGAATACCAAAGGAAATCGTGTGTGATAATGGCCCACAATTCATAGGCTCGCAAATCACAGAATTCTTCGAAAGTTGGCAAATCAAGCGGATCACTTCAACGCCGTACCACCCTGTGGCTAATGGTCAAGATGAGTCAACGAATAAGGTCATCATCAATAATCTAAAAAAGCGGCTGGATAAAGCCAAAGGAAATTGGCTTAATGAGTCACCAGCGGTACTATGGGCATACAGAACAACTTTAAAGATAGCCACGAGAGAAACTCCATTCGCACTTGTTTATGGCTCAGAAGCCTTAATACCTGTGGATATTGGCGAACCAAGCATGAGGTTCTTAATAGCCATGGAAGGTGAAAATGACGAGGAATTAAGGACCAACCTGGACCTGCTCGAACCACGGAGAGAAGCAGCATTGATACGGATGGAAAATCAAAAGCAAATCATAGAGCGTTATTACAACCGTAAAGCTCATCTCAAATACTTTAAGATTGGGGACTTCGTCCCCAAAAAGTCTTTCAATCAACAAAAGAAGCAGGTGCAGGAAAGCTAAATCCAAACTTGGAAGGACCTTACAAAATCCGAGGCATATCTGGGAAAGGCTCCTATGAGTTGGAAGCTATGGACGACAGAGTTCTACCAACAAGTTGAATGCCATCCATTTAAAGAAGTATTACTTCTAAGAAAAGAATACCCACCGTTAAGTATCACACGTTCGATTTTATTTTGAACATTTAAAAATTTTACTAACTTTTTTAGATGATAGGCACAGAGCTAACCATCACCAGATGCTGATATTAGACCTGCAAAGATGCGAGGAAATAACACAATTCTCGGTCTAGGGTTACACTTTCTGATGGACGCTTTAAAAGGGTTAAGTAGTCATCATCTAAAAAACTATATACCTTCGAGTCCGGAATGTTTTTCTTTTCAGGAAAAGGACCACAAGGAAGGAATAATCAAGTGCTCGAGATTTTATTCTTCAAAGCTCAAACACTTGGGGGGACTATATAGTATAGAAGGCTAAGACGAAGCAAAGAAGACTATCAAAAAGTCAAAATCTCGAGCCTCAAGACCCATCTACCCAACGAGACAAGTGACACGAGCAAAATCGAAAGAAATCAAAAGAGCCATCCAAATACAAAGCCTAATGCAAAAAGAACAAAACCGGAAAAATATTAGTCACGAGAAAGAAATGTACATCTTTATACTTATTCAAAGCTGTTGGAACAAAAAAAGTTAGGGGTAAAAGATCATCATCAATGTACTCATTCAAAAAACTGTTCTCGAATAAAACAGTTATGGATGAAAGATCTAAATCCTTGTATTTGTTCAAGAAACTGTTATCAAATAAAAACAGTTACGAAATACAAGAGTATATCAAATCTGTTAAACAAAAATAGTTGTAAACATGAGTTAAGCATGCAAAAGACTTAAAGAGTGAAACAGAAACTCAACAAAAGTCGAACTAACATTTATATGTTAAAATGGCTAAAACTAAGTATTAACTTATACTTAGCCATTTAAAATTTTTATATACATTGTGGTGCCCCTAATTTGTCGTTTGGGGACTTAAAGGAAATCCAAATTTACCCCCGACGGGACTGGGGCTAACCACCAATTGATACAAAGAAAAATAAAAAAAAGGGATAAACCAACTAAATCTTTTCAAGAGAGGGGTTGACTTCAGTGGCAGAAGGAGAGGGAGCAACTGGAGATGAAGAGGCATGAGCGGTTGGAATCTCACCATCAGTTGAAGAGAGGTTATGACCTTGTTGAGCCTTCTCCATGGATTCCTTAGTTTTGGCTATTTCAGCACTAAGGTCAAAACCCTCTTGATTCATTTCCATTAATGTGTCAAGGCGAGAATTCATATACACTCAGCTCACATCGACAACAGCTACCTCTTCCAAATCTTCATAATCCTTTGCCCATACTTGAAGCTCAGCTCTCAATCCGTCCTTCTCCGCTTCCAGAGCTTCATGGGCGGCCCTTAATGGAACAATTGACTCCTCTAAAGTTTGAGCTTTGTCTAAAGCCCTACGAAAGTCTTCTTGAGTACGAATGAGTGATTGCACGATATCGCCTGAGTATTCCTCCTTTTGCCCCAACAAGTTCTTCAAGTCTCTAATCTCTTCTGAGGTGCCGGACATCTGCTCCACGAATGAAGACTCCAGAACACTCTTATCTTTATCAGCTTGACCGCAAGAAGCCCTCTCCACTGCCAATTTTGCTGCCATAAGTCTGATCTGCCACTTCAAGGTACTCATTTCCTCTTCTAAAGAATCCATGTCAATCCTTAAGCTATCATACTGTGCTCTCCAATCATCAACACCGGCCTGCAACTCTCTTGTCTCTTGGTCCGTGTTTGAAATCCTCTTCATAAGCTCCATGACTATAAGGTTAATCTACAAGAAATAAACTAGTTAGATATGGTAAATTTCATATACGAGAGTGAAAGAGGATACCTCGCATCATACCTTCAAAGAAGTATGCACAACCTCATTAGCCCATGTAAGAGCACCGTGGCTGGCTAGCTTTTCTTTCTCAAAGGGACCTATCAAAGGCTTGAGCCACACTTCGGGCTCACTCATTTTATTGAAAAGATTTCCCTCAGCTGGAACCTCTATTACCACCTGTTACCATCTCTCTGCTAGAAGACCCTACTTCCCTAATGGAAGGCATGGAAGCAGGCAGAGAAGGAACAGCAATAGGCACGGAAGGTTGAGGTGCTGGAGAAGCCACGGGCAAAGAAGAAGGAACAGAGAGTTGAAGAGTTGAAGAATTTACAGGCAAAGCAACAATAGAAGTTGAAATAGCCCAAGGAACAGACGAGACAGATTCTCTCAAAGAAGCGGGAAAGACAGCAGCCAAAGGGATGTCGTTAGGAGCAATATCAACACCCTCATGAATAGGGGAATGTGAAACATCATCAAGGACAGGGGGCTCAATCACAAACATGGAAGGCAAGGTTAAGGCTGTAAGCTCATCATCTAAAATTGTTCTCCTTCTCCGTTGCCTGTGCACTAAAGCACCCTCTTATTCTTCTTCTACGGGACGAGACTCACTAATCTTCCTCTTCGAGGAAGATGAACCAACAATAATTTCCTAGGCTTGAGCCAAGGACATCTTCGGGATAGATAAAGCAGACACCCTACGAGCAGAGAACCGCATTAAAAAGGGAAAAAAGTTAAACGACAAAAAAAGAGAGACTCGAGTAAGGAAAGAAGAAAGAACAAGAGCTTCAATTACCGTGGGTCTTTACTTGCCAACCATACCTCCCAGCGAGATACTTCCAAGATCTTTCTTCTGAAGGAGCAACAGACAACAATTTTTCTACCCAATCAAGAATACCGGAGACATTCTCAACAGTATTCATGATTGCTGAGAGAAGAAAAAATAGACACGGTGTTAATAAAACATCACAAGTCAAAACAAGAAAAAGTAAATGTGAGCTAAAGCATACTCACGTGCGCGATTCCACTTCTCAGTGAAGGGAAGATTTTATTCACCCACTAAAACAAAAGTGGGTACAACAACATACCGGAGGTACCAACCCCTATCTTTATAATCTCCAGGGGTTACCAACACTCTTTTGCTTCTAGTAGTCAGAGTAAAAACCCCTTCATGAAATAAGGTAGGAGAGTAGAGGTGAATAATATGGTTGAGGGTAAAAGGAACCGAAGCTAAAGAATCCAAACTCCTAAGACATGCGACAACTCGCCACACAAGCGGGCCAACTTGTCCTAAGCAGATATTGAAAAAACGGCAAAATTCAATTATAACTGGGTCAATGGGGGGGTCTAAACCCTAAAGTGAAAGGATACGTATAAACAAAAGAATATCCCGTCTTGTAAGACGTTATTATTTGGTTACTATTCGGAATATAGATAGGAAAGTCAGACCTCCAAAATCACTCCTTAGGAACAAGGGAAATCTGACCCTCAGTTATAAGGGTTGGATATCTTTCGACACTATCAAGAGAAGAAGATTGATCTACAAGAACTTGACTATCCCTAGCAAAAACAAACTCAGCAGGGACAATTTCATCGACTCCAGGTTCACGAAGGCGTTCGCCTCTACCTCTAGACAAAGACCGAGAAACCCTAAATCTCGGAGAAACTGGAGATCTAGTGGAAGGAGGAGGAACTATCTGAGAAGAAGAGGAGCCCCTCGAAGGAGTGGATCCTAGACTTCTAAGTCTACCACCCCTCTGACTCCTAGTCGGAGCAGAAGATGGCATTAAACTTTCAAGATCTATTACTCTTTGAGGTTGGTTGAAGAAGACATGTTTACACAGGCGGAGAAGAAAGTATTTTACAAAATACAAAGTTAGAAAAGTGTTTTGTGGAAGCAAAGAAAAGAAAACATGTATTTATACTTGAAGACAACCGTCAAACATGAAGAAAAAGGAAAATAATGATGAAAAGTCATAATTGAAGATGTCACTTCGAGACTGGCGCAGCCGCAAAAAGCCCTAAAAGGTGCCGATTAAATGTAGAACCAATCCGAAAAGGACACGTGGTATGATCATTAAATGGAAGTGACAAACGACGCCTATGGTGCAAAAAAGGATACAATGATTCAAGGAAAAGCGGCGAAAAATATTTCCGCCATAAATGAATATCCACTTACCAAATATTAATCGTTAAATATATGGTAAGTGGGGGGACTATCTGTATTGGTAAAAAAGAGTTTCACACGTAAGCCAGCTTTTGACAACTCAGCCAGTCACGTGGACACAGGAAAACGTGACAGCTGGATGTGATTCTTTGAAGAGGTACTGTACAAAGAGGCATGGTTCAGTAAACCCACGAACTTATCAGCCACGGGAAACTCAACTTGATCAAAACGGGAGAGAGGCACGGTCAGAATGAATCTAGACAAAGCTACGGGCAGATTCAAGGACCCACAATTGATTACTCGAACGTTATGTAACCGAACCCCAATTACCGTTATCCTTTGTAACGCCTCATTAATGTCATAATTAGTCATTAATGAGTAACCATAGCAAGAGTCGTACGTTATAAGAATCTCCTATATAAGGGAGGGGAATACAGCTTATAAAGGCATCTGATTTTCGAATACAATCAACTTCGATTTTCTATATTTCTGCAATATTGTCTATTATTTATTTTTCTCCATTACCTAGATTATCAGTAACCCGTATTCATCTTAAAAATAAGATTTATTCAAAGGTTCTAATTCTTTGGTTAAACAATTATATAGTCCCCCAAGTGTTTGAGCATTGAAGAATGAAATCTCGAGCACTTGACTACTCCTTCCTTGTGGTCATTTTCCTGAAAAGGAAAAACGTATGGGACTTGAAGGTATATAGTTTAGATTATGACTGCTTAACCATTTGAAATGTCCATTAGAAAGGTTGTAACCCAAGACTGGGAATTCAGTTACTTCCTCGTGTTTATTCAGGTTTAATATCATAATTTGGTTATGGGTTAGATTTTTGCCTATGATCTAAAATTGTTAGTATAACATTAACTGTACTAAATAAAATCGTACGTAATGATACCTGACTGTGGGTAATCCTTTTGCTTAGAAGTAATACTTTTTCAAATGAACAGCATTCCAACTTGTTGGTAAAATCCTTCCATGTATGGTTTCTAGCTCATAAGCACCTTTTTCCAGCAATACCATGCACTTTATAAGGTCCTTCCGAATTTGGGTTTAATTTTCCTGCTCCAGCCTCTTTTGTTGATTGGAAAACTTTTTTGAGAAAAAAGTCCCCAATTTTAAAATATCTGAGGTGAACTTTTTTGTTGTAATACCGCTCTATAATTTGCTTTTGAGCTGCCATGCGAATTAAAGCGGCTTCTTTCCTTTGTTCAAGTAAATCCAGATTTGTTCTCAACTCGTCGTTGTTTGTTTGTTCTGTTTCTACAGTGAATCTCCTACTCGGTTCACCAATTTCCACTACTATTAGGGCCTCTGATCCGTAGACAAGTGCGAATGGGGTTTCTCCTATGGCTGTTTTGCTTGTGTCCTATAAGCCCATAATACTCTTGGTAGCTCTTCAAGCCAATTTTCTTTTGATTTTTCCAATTGTTTCTTCAAATTATTGATGATGATTTTATTTGTTGACTCATCTTGCCCATTATCCACGGGGTGATACGGTGAAGAAGTGATACGTTTGATTTTCCAGCTTTGGAAGAATTCCGTGATTTGCGAGCCTATGAATTGCGGGCCATTATCACATACGATTTCCTTTGGGACACCAAAGCGGCATATGATGTTTCGCCAAATGAAACTTTTCACTTCTTTTTCTCCTACCTGTTTAAAATCATCTGCCTCTACCTATTTTGAGAAATAATTTGTTAACTCAAGTAGAAACCGTACCTTTCCTTTGGCTTGGGGTAGATGTCTTACTATATCCATTCCTAATTTCATAAATGGCCAAGGTGATGTAACATGATGTAGTAATTGTGTGGGTTGATGCATGTTGTTAGCATAGCGCTGACATTTATTGCATTTAGCTACGAAATTTTCAGCGTCTTCTTCCATCTTTGGCCAATAACACCCTACTCTAATTAGATTTTTGACTACAGATCTTCCACCTGCGTAGTTTCAAAAACATCCTTCGTGTACTTCATTCATCACGTACTCCGTTTGATTAGGTCCGAGGCACCTTGCTAGAGGACCAGCAAACATTTTGCGATATAAAGTTTCACGAACTAGGCAATACCGTGCAGCTTTTCGTCGAAGTGTTTGAGCTTCTTTCTTATCCTCAGGCACAGTACCATTCTGCAAAAAATTTACAATTTCGTTTCTCCAATCCCAGGTTAGATTATTAAATTTTACCTCGTTATGTTCCTGGTCGATTTTTGAATGAAATAAATGTATCACAATAGCATTTTCTTTATTCATTACATATGTAACTGATGTGAGATTAGCTAACGCATCCGCTTCTGTGTTTTCCTCTCTGGGTATTTTCACGATCTTCCATGACTGGAATCGCCTCACCAGGTCCCGTGCCTTTTCCAAATATTGTTGCATTCGAGTTTCTCTAGCAGTGTAAGTCCCCTGCATCTGATTTACCACCAGTTGAGAGTCACTTTTGATCACGATCTTCTCTATTGATAGTTCTCATGCTAATTCAAGTCCTACAATGATAGCTCCGTATTCCGCTTCATTGTTAGTGATAGGATAACATTTAATAGCTTGCCTTATCTTTTCACCCGAAGGTGGTACCAAGACTATTCCTAAACCAACTCCTTTAACATTAGAAGAACCGTTAGTACATAAAGTCCATGTTCCTGAATTGGCTCCGGTAAATCTGTAATTCCTTTTCTACTTCAAGAATTATGTTTACATTAAAATCTGCGACAAAATCAGTTAAAACCTGAGACTTTATTACTGTCCTAGGTTGATAAACGATGTCGTATTCGCTTAGTTCTGTTTCCCATTTAGCCAATCTTCTTGAAAGTTCCTATTTATGCAGGATATTTTTTAAAGGATATGAAGTTACAACAGCAATTGGATGACACTGAAAGTATGGTCTTAACTTTCTAGCTGCCACCACTAGAGCCAAGGCTAATTTTTCTAGATGGGGGCATCTAGTTTCAGCATCCAGTAAGGATTTACTTACATGGTAAATGGGAGATTGCTTGCTTTTATCATCCCTTACCAAGACTGCACTCAACAGCTATTTCTGCAACATCAAGATAAATATACAGTTTTTCCCCTTCCTTTGGTTTGGATAGTAGTCGGGGATTTGATAGGTAGGCCTTCTTGTTTTTGAGGGTCTGCTGGCATTCTTCGGCCCATTCGAACTGATTCTGCTTCTTTAGTACTGAGAAGAATTTGAAACTCTTCTCTGAAGATCTTGAAATGAATCTTCCTAAAGCTGATTCGATGCTAAAGGCGCATTTTTCTGGATTTAGTTTCATGTTATACTTGCGGAGGATCTCGAATCTAGCAGAAAGATGTTGGAAGTGGTCTTCAGCCTGTGTTGACTTCACCAATATTTCATCAATGTATACGTCCATTGTCTTCCCAAGATGTTCCTGGAACATCTTGGGTACTAGCCTTTGATACATGGCTCCAGCATTTTTCAAGTCAAAAGGCATGACTTTGTAACAGTAAGTCCCCATGTTTGTAATAAAGGAAGTGTTTTCCTCATCTGAGGGGTCCATTTTTATCTAATTGTAACCAGAATATGCATCTAGAAAGCTTAACAATTCATGACCTGCAATGGCATCAATCATTTGATATATGTGCAGTAAAGGAAATGAATCCTTTGGGCATGCTTTGTTTAAATCAGTGTAATCTACGCATACTCTCCATTTACCGTTCTTTTTAGGCACTACTATATATTAGCTAACCAATTCTAATATTTTACCTCGCGTATTGAACCGATTTTTAAGAGTTTTTGTACTTCTTCATTGATTACTTAATTCTTGAATGACCCCTACTTCCTTTTCTTTTGCTTGAGAGGTACGAATGATGGGTCTTCATTCAGTTTATGAGTTATCACCTCTGGGGTTATACCTGTCATGTTTGAATGGGACCAGGCAAAACAATCTGCATTAGATTTCAAGTATTCAATTAACTTACCTCTTCTGGTCGGGCTTAGCCTTGCTCCTATGTGGATTTTTTGTTCAGGCTTATTTTCGAACAGTGGAACAGCTTCGAGTTCTTCAGTAGTTGTCTTTATGTTTTCATTCTCTTCTGGTTCTTGAATAACATCGGGCCTGGAATCCACGTCCGTATGTTTTGATTTGATCTCTGTGGTGATTTGATTCACCGTGTCTTTATCGTTTGTTCTCGTATTTGTTTGATTTGCTCCCGTGTGTTTTAGTTCTTCCTCCGCTTCTTCTTTATTCGGGTGCTTTACTGAATTGATATTCCTCGAAATTTGTTGATCACCTCGAATCTGTTGAATTCCCCATTTTGAAGGGAATTTGATAACTTGGTGTAGAGTGGATGGTACTACATCCATGTCATGAATCCATGGTCTTACCATAATTACATTATAGACCATGGTTGTATCAATAAATTGAAATTTTGTTTCTTTGATGACGCCTTCTGCATAAGTACTCAATGCAATTTCTCCCTTTGACATGACAGTAGAATTATCGAATCCGGATAAGGAACGTGCTTTTGGAGTTACACGGTCTTCCATTAGTATCTCCTCTACCACTCTTAGTAGAATGATGTTAACTGAACTACCTAGATCAATCAATACTCTTCTCACGTAAGTGTCATGTATAAGTAAGGATATTACCAGTGCGTCGTTATGTGGGATCAATAATCCATCTGCATCTGCATCGTCAAATATTATTCTATCAGCCTCCAAGGTTTCAAGAGTCTTTTTCCTGTGGATTATTATGAACTTTGTTGTCTTTTTTGCTGAGGTATAGGTCACACCATTAACCTCCTCTCCTCTGTTTATCATATTTACTGTTCTCTTCGGAGACGGTGGTTTTGGGGGCTCCTGCCTGTTCTTCATTTATGCCTGCGTACCTTTTTCACTAAACAATTCAGTTAGATAGCCCTATTTTAATAAGTGTTCTACCTCATCTTGCAGTAACCTGCATTCTGATGTTCTGTGCCCGTGGTCGTTGTGAAATTTACACTAGAAGTATGGGTTCCTTCTGTTTGGATTTTATCTCATCTCTTTGGGTCATCGAACTTTATCGCCCATATTTCTTAATATTGTAATTAAATTTGAAGTACTTACATTGAAGTTATAATCTCCAATTCTTGCATACGTGTTATTACCTCTATTTCATTCATCTCGATCTTTTCTGGATTTTGATGATGATGAACTTGAATCTCTGTTTGACGGTCTGTGATCAGGCCGTGTGTTTTCAAATTTGGAACGAGTTTCTCGTCCCGAAGGTCCCATATATGGCCCTTACCTATTTTTGCCAGTTCTCCTCTCTAATTCTGAGCGCCTAGAGCTTGTTCTGTCTTATGCTTTTGATTGAGCTATTGTATCCTCTTCAATTCGCAATTTGGTATTGTACTTGTTATAAACATCTAGGTGGGAATTCTCCTAGACTTTCTTTGAGTCTCCTCGTGGTCTCAGAGCTTTTTTTGTTTAGATTTCTCGCAAACGCCATAGATGCCCATTTGTCAGGTACTCTTGGTAACAACATCCTTTCCCGTTGAAACCTGTCTACAAATTCACGAAGCAATTATGTATCTCCCTGTTTTACTTTGAATATGTCCTCCATTCTTTTCTCCACTTTTTGTGCACCGAAATGTGCTTTTATAAACGAATCTGCAAGCTTAACAAAAGAATCAATAGAATTTTCGGGTAAGAGAGAATACCACGTTAGTTCTCCTTTGGTAAGTGTTTCTCCAAAGTTTTTTACTAGCACATACTCGATTTCCTGCTTGGTTAAGTCATTGTATTTTATTTCCGTGGTGAATGCAGTAACATGGTCACGTGGATCAGTTGTCCCGTCATATTTTGGTATATCCGGTTTAAATTTTTTGGGAATCGGCAAAGGTGCTGCACTTGGCTTCCATGGTTGTTGAGAGTATTTATCAATATCAATCCCCTTGATGACAGGTGGTACGCCAGGAATTTGTTCGATACGATCATTTTGTTCTTTCACCTGTTTCTGCAAGGTTAGTATTAAATATTGTAAATCTGAATTATTAGTCATACTTGGTCTCCCTTCGAGGGATTCGTTTGGGGTGCCTCTACTTCCAGAATTAGCTAATCCAGATTGTGAATTTTCCACAGTTGCAGTGTTGTTTGGAGGAAGCGTAGGTGGTATAGTTGGTATCCCCCTCACAAAAGCTTGAAGAGCTTCATTCACATATTCAACAACTATTTGCTTCACAATGTCTTGCTCTCATGTTTGTTCATTTCCAATCTGGTCATTGTTGTGAGTTTTGGATCTTTCCTGGGAATTGTCTCTTGAACCTCGTGGGGTTCCCTGAGGCAATGGAATTGGAGTTCCAGTTGCATGTTGGTTATTGTCATTGGTGTTTGACATGATTCAGTAAAGATAATTTAGGAATGTAAAAAAGGATTATCAGATTCCCGGTAACGGAACCAATTTGCTTAACCAAAGAACCGGATTCTTAGTCAAAGTTATTTTAAGAAGTACTCGGGCTTCTGATAACCAAGAAAATTCACTAAGAACAATAATAGAAATTAGACTTGTAAAATAGGAAAACAATAAGTGCACAGAATTGTAAATATATTTCAGTAGTGGTTCGAACGTGTGCCTACAAGTAAGATCTTACTCCCTTTTATAGGGAATTTCTTAATATAACATCCACTCTTTTTAATGATTAAGCATTAATGAATATTATATCATTAATGTAATGTTACAATAGGTAATCGTAACTGTTTCGTGAAGATTCTGTAACGTTTAGTTCGTTGATTGAATATCTATAAATCTGCCCTTTATTCTGCCCTGGTTCATTCTGACCGTATCTCTTCAACTCCTTAATTATATTGGAGCTTCCGCTTCTAATTATCTCGTGGGTGTTTACCCCGTACCTCTTTGTTCAGTACCTCTTTCTAAACTTTCATCCAGTTGTCGCTCTTCCATTGCTCCACGTATATTGCTTTGTCATCCAAGATATTACACGTGTAATGTCTATTTTTTACCAATACATAGGTATTGCTGGAAAAGGTGCTTATGAGTTGGAAACCAATGATGGCAAGGTCTTACCCTCAAGTTGGAACGTTGTTCATTTAAAGAAGTATTATTTCTAAGCAGAAGAAATAACCATGGTCAGGTATCACTTACATACGCTTTTATTTTGTATAGTTAAAATTATACTAACAATTTTAGATGATAGACAAAAATCTAACCCACACCGAATGATGATATTAGACCTGAAAGATATACGGAAGTGGCATAATTCCCGATTTAGGGTTGCAACCCTTCTGATGGAAATTTAAAGGGTTAAGCAGTTATCATCTAAACTGTATATACCTTCGAGTCCCGTATGTTTTTCCTTTTTAGGAAATGGACCACATGGAAGGAATAATCAATTGCTCGAGATTTCATACTTCAAAGCTCAAACACTTAGGGGACTATACTATATACATATGGAAGGCAAAAAAGACTAGAAAAAGTCAGAATTCAAGTCAAATCCTAAGGTCTACTCAACAAAATGAAAGTTAAGAGCGAAGTCAAAGAGCCAAAAACGCAAGCCTGATTCAAAAACCTATGAAGAATACACTCGTGGATGAAAATTTCAAAATCTTACAAATGTTTAGGTCAAAGGTTGCAAGATATACCCTTGAATTTTTTACAAAACTGTTGTAAAGAAAACAATTACGAAAGTGTTATAGATGATACTTGAATACATGTAAAGTATTATGTAATTTGAAAGTTCGAATGATACAAAACTTTCCTCAAAAGCTACTCAAGGAAACGTGTGTGTTCCTATTTCTTATTTCGTATGTTTACACCATTATGAAGTTGAGACGTCTTCTTCATTAAGTGATGTTCATAAAAGGTCACTCTTTTATAAATCGTGCTTGTTTTAAAAAGACACAAAGTACTGAAGCATTTTTTAATGCATAATAAAAGAGTAATACAGAAACTCGAAATAAAATATCACAGAAATTGAACAAAAACTCAGGAGATGATACTATAATAACTTGGTTAAAACTAAGTATGAACTTAGTTCCAACCTAGTTTTTTAATACAAAAAGACCCCAAAACGGACTAGGGGTATGATTTTCCAAAACAGTACCCTCAAATGGGACCGGGGGTAAACTTCCAATTGTTACACCAGTAAAAAAACAACAACAAAGAACACTTTAAACTTTTTCATCGTGGAGCAGATTGGCTTCATCACTAGAAACAAGGGCAGCTTGAGCAGGGGAAGGTTGAGCAGCAGCTTCGCCAGGTATGCTTTCATCACCTTCGGGAACATCAATCTCGGGTGAAGAAAAACTTTGACTCTACCGGGTCTTTTCAACTGTTTCTCTAGTCTTTGCATCTCAGATTTCAAGTCAAAGCCTTCCTGGCTTACTTCTATTAATGTTTCGAGACGAGTGTTCAGAAAATCTCAGCTAACATCAATAGTTGCTTTATCTTCAAGAGCCTCATCGTATTTTTCCCATTTCTCAACCTCAACTTTTAATTCATCTTTCTTGTTCAAGGTAGTATCGTAAGAAGCCTGCAGGGGGGGCAAGAGATTCCTCCAAAGACTTAACCTTGTCTGAGGAAACACAAAGATCTTCCTGAGCTTGTGTGAGCATTTGAACAAGCTCACCAGATTAAGTTTCCTTTTGTCAGCAAATCCTTTAAGCTCCTAATCTCTTCAGAAGCCCTTGAAATTTGTTCAACAAACGAAGACTCAAGGATATTCTTATCTTTTCCCGCTTGGTTCGATGAGGCTTTTTCAATCCCCAATTTCGCTGCCACAACCTTTACTTGCTGCTCCAAGGTACACTTTTCTTCTTCTAAAACCTCCATCTCAAGCAGACCCTCGAATTGCTCTTTCCAATTGTCTGCCTCAGTGTGGTAATCATTCATCAACTTCTCTATGTGGACAAGTCTTTTCATCATCTTCGTACCGATGAGATTGATCTACACAAGGAAAAGGGGAATGTGATACCAGTAAAGGAAAAATCACGGAAAACAAAAAAGACACGGTTTATACCTTCAAGGAGGAATGCATAATATCGTTTATCCATGTTAGAGAGCTGTGACTTTCCAGTTTTGACTTCTCAACAGGGCCAATCAAAGGTTTTAGCCATACGTCAGCCTGGCCTGATTTCTTTAAAAGATTACCATCGGCGGGAATTTCAATGGTAACTTGTTTCATTGCCTTACTGCTACAAGAAGAACTGACTTCAATATGGGAAGGTATAGTAGTAGGAGCAGTTGAGAAAGTCAAAATAGCCACGGGTGGAGCAGTGGCATCAACAACAGGTACGGATAACCGAGGTTCAATTGGAGCAGACACGGTAAAAGAGGCAAGAGGCGCTTCCTCAGAAATAAAGCCAAAACTTTCATCATCAAACCCTCGAGAAAAGAGTTGTTCAGTAGAGTCATGGGTCGCAGCAAACGTCTCTTCATCAGAACTTACTAAGGTGGAATTTTCCGGCTCAGACACGGGAATAGAACTAAGAGGGGGAGTAGTTTCATCATCAGAAACAACTCGTCTCCTAGCTCGTGGCTTACAAATCAACGAGCCTTCATCTTGCTCTTCTTCATCCCCAAAGTTCTGTGGCCTAAGCTTTTCTTTTTGACGAAGAACTCAAGATTATGTCTTGAGCCTTTGATATGGAGAGCCTTGAAGCAGTGATTGAAGCAACACTAACACCTCGAACGGGAAACCCTAATAAAGAAAGGGGTCAATAAGTTCCAAAGTAAATATAGAGGCAAGGAAGAAAGTGAAAGAGAAAATTACCTTGAGTTTTCACTTTCCACCCAAATCTGTTTGAAAGGTATCTCCAAGACCTTTCCTCCATTGGAGCAACTGTTAACAATTTTTCTACCCAACCACGAAAACCAGGAATCTCCTCAACAGTTCCCATGGTTGCTGAAAAGAAAAGTAAGACAGTTACAAGAACTCATATTCTTCATAAAAAAAAAAGAAATAAAAGGGAAATTTACGTGCAAAGTTCCACTTCTCAGGGAAATACATGTTCTCTTCACCTACTAATCCACTAGTAGGAGCAGCAACAAATCTATCATACCATCCACGATCCCTGTCGTCTTCGGGATTGACCAGAACTCTTTTACTCCTCGCCACAAGAGTAAAAATCCCATGACGGAACATTTTGGGGGGGTAAAGATGGATCAAATAGTAGAAGGTGAAGGGTAAAGAAGCCAGATTTGCTAAATATCTAAGGCATGCCACAACCCTCCATATAATAGGACCATTTTATCCTAAACACACATCGAAGAAACGACAAAACTCAATAATGACTGGGTCAATAGGAGGCCTAAAACCTAATGTGAAGGGATATGTATACACGAAAGAAAAGCCAGCTTTAAAGGAAGTAATCCTTTGATTTTCACTGGGGACTAGAATCGGGACGTTAAATTTCCAGTGACAATCTTTACGTACAAAAGAAACTAAATCTTCAGTGATTTAAGAAGGGTAAACATCAGCACGGTCATGAGATGTCATGGAAGTAACCTGACTTTTAATCGAATCGCTATCAGTGATAAAGGAAAGTCCAGTGGAGATAATCTCATCTACAGTAGGTTCACGCAGCGGTTCATTAGAATCTCTACTTTTAGCAGAAGATCTATGCGAAGATGAAGCCCTAGTCCTAAAAGATGATGGAGGAGTAATATTGGGTTGAGAAGAGGATCCACGAACATACACTGATCCTAAACTTCTTAGCATACCACCTCTCCTATTCCGGATAGGAGAAGAAGAAGGGGGAAGTTCATCTACAATTACAACTTTTCTGGGATCAAGAGTCGAAGAAGACATACTTGTATAAGAGGAAAAATATGAGTAAGATATGAAAGAAGAAGAAAGTTTTTCGTAAAAGCAAAGGCAAAGGATGTATTTCTATGTAGAGGCAACATTCAAATAAAACAAGTAATGATGGGAACGTCATTATGAAGACGGTCTCTTCGTGACTAGTGTAGCCGCAAAAGAGCCCTAAAACCCGCTGAAGAGTTGCAGAACCAGTCGGGGACTGCCACGTGGCACATGCATTAAATGAAAGTGACAGGCGACACAATGGTTCAAAAGAAGATACAATGGTACGAATAAAACGAAGACAAACAATTCCCGCTTTAAATAGAGATCCACTTCCCAAATATTCAATTGTTGAATAATTGGTAAGTGGGGGGACTATCTGTATTGGTAAAAATAGAGATCACAGGTGGAATTAATTATGTGGTTGACATGGAAAGTCACGTGGATCAATAGAAGAGTGACAGCGGGACGGATAATTCGAAAGAGATACAAATCTAAACGGATACGAGTAAATCACCCACGAGGTGATTAGAAACGGATGTTTGAGTCTCTTTAAAATAATTGAAGAGGCATCGGTGAGATGAATCTAGACAGAAAAGGAGGTTGATTCATAGATTTTCAATTAATGAGCTTAAACGTTATGGAATCTTCATGGAACAGTTGCGATTACCAATTATAACGTTTCACTAATGACATTAATGTTTGTTATGGCTAAATCATTAAGAAGAGTAGACGGTGTACTTGAAGGTCCCTATAAAAGGGAAAGAAATGTTAGTTGTATGGACACATTCTGATTACTATTGGAATATACTTAATTTTTTGTGCTTTCTAATTATTCTGCCATTTCTATTCTTATTTTCTTTATTATTTCTGAGAGAATATTAGATTCCTTGATTATCAGTAACCGGAGTACTTCTAAAAATAAGTTTTGACTGAGAATCTGATTCTTTGGTTAATCATACATCAGGCAGGCTATCAAAGGGCGAATCTACTGGTCTTGATGCTACTTTAGACAACATCCACACTTACGCCAACAATCTGATAAATCATGTATTACTCAACATGAAACGTCATATGCATCCCGAGAAGGATATAAGTGTGCTCAATTTACTAATGCTAACGATGTCCATTATCATTCAAACAAAACAAGGTTGAAAGTCGTTGATAGCATGTGCAATACTCCATTCAAGCTCATTCATAATTATCTTTGATTGCAGCGGTTGTGAGGAACACAAAAACATACCATTTGGTACCTATGTAACAGACTTTATCTTCGAACTTTGCCCCTATGATCTAGGACCACATGCTAAAGTTTTGCTGGACATAAGGACATTACAGCTGAGATGGTTGTGGTATCAAATTGGTCTTGTGCACCTAGAACTTGCATTAGCTTCTACTACACATACTTGAGAACATATTGTATGGAAGGCTTGAGGTAACATGGATTGAAGTTAAGATAGTTGCATCTGCTGCCATTGTATTGGGAGAATTTTTGTTTTTCTTGGGGTGCTTCAATGAAGGACAATGCCTAATTAATGTTTACATGCTTGTCGATGCAACAACTACATTGTGTGACATATATCTTTTTGGCCAGAGAGAAAACTTGGTTATTGAGACAATTGTTGGTGAGCACACTGCTGACACTGTTCTTGACTCGAACCTTGAGAACAAGGTCCTTAATGTTATGATAGAAAGTGAATCTGGGCTTGAGATAGATGTTGGGCCAGCTGAGAATGCAAGTAATGGACCAGTCTTGAAAAGCAAGAGAACAACAAGGCCTCCCCAAAGACTATTAGTCTACTTTTGGGACACTGGTTGAGGGAATTAGTTAAATAGCAGAGTACATGCATTATGTAAGCAAATTGAATATTGTAGAAACTTCCTCTCTTTGTGGTCTCTCTCTCCCACGTCTATTTCTCTTTGTGGTTGTGTCTCTCCCATTACTTTCTTTGTGTTACTATCCTTGTTATGGTAATGTGAGTTTCCATTAATGAACGATCGATTCATAATTCTTATTTGTGAGTATGTTGTTTGAGAAGTTCATTATATATATATATATATATATAAT
>MDKJ01007054.1:0-36007 GCA_005239525.1 Nicotiana knightiana | reverse complement strand
TTAATTCTCATAAAATGTAAGGTATATCACATGCTAAACCATGCAATTTAGTCTCGCATCAACACCCTCATCACAAAATTGTTCACTCTTTCTTCCTTTTGTATGTCCTATCATTTCCCTGTGGCTAGAGATACTACTCAAGCACTTAGAAAATTGTGATCAAGAAAGCAAAAGTTGTGATAATAGGGACAGGAATGGTAGGTATTACAGAAGCTAACAAGATGTACACAGTTGCAGACTCTAAAAAATTGTTAGAGTTGTGCGTTGTAGAAAGTGGTAATAGGATAGGTGGGAGGATTAAGACCTCAGAGTTTGGTGGCAGCAGGAATTAGATGGGTGGTACTTGGATCCATGGAATTGGGGGTAGCCCTGATTACAAGATTGCTCAGGAGATTAACTAACTGGAATCACTAGTTTAGTCATCCACTTCCTAGTTGAGCAGAAAACCACTATAGTAAATCCAAACCAAGTAATTACAATCTGCACAATCTGCAGAACCTGATATGCAGGACTAACCAATTATCATTTCATTCCTCAACTTATCAAACATTATTACATCAGATCACTCATGTCAAATAGAACCAACACATTACTAAAATCAGATATACTAACACATACTAAAACCAAACTTTATGTTGAAATAGAACCAACACATTACTAAAATCAGAGATACCAACACATTACTAAACCCCTAAACATGAAGTCACTACAGAAGGAAGGAAGAAGAAATTCCAAGAAGGAAGAAGAATTGTTAAGAAGGAGTGGAGCAAGTACCTGTTGTTGTTGCATTCTGGTCAAGAAACTAGCAAATTGTTCATTCATCTTCTTGTCCACTTCTAGAGAGATCCTCTTGTCTACTTCTACATTTGTGTGTTGACGCTCCTCTGCCAACATCCCTTCTAACTCAATTTCCATATTTCTTCGCAACTCAGCAACCATTTGTTCACTTTCTTCTTGCAACTTCCTATCCATCTTGGCTTGCATCTCTTGACGCACAATATCACTAGCAGAAGACACGATGACCTCTATGTTTTCCGGCTGAATGTTACTCTTTTTAGGAGGATTCTTTCCGTATCCTTTTCCACGAACATAGCATGTTCTCTCACCAAGAACGGAGGAAAAATCTCATCTCTAGTCATGGGATGCTCGATCTCCTCAGATTGTTGCTGAGCGACAACTTTCTGGAGCTGACACTACATTTATGCCTAATCATTTAAATCAAAACATAATAAAACATATTAAATGAAACTTGCAGAAACAGAGAACTTTATAAGTGTTTCTAGATAATTACATGAATTTTTTGGGACTGTGAATCCAACCACAGCAGTTCGCCTCTATCATCCTTGCGTGTATGTTGGATCTCCCAAACTTTATCTCGTGTGTCCAATTCTCTAGTAATAGGATTTCTCTGCAATATAGTTCCGGAGAAAAAATATATAAGCAAATATATAAATATTTAAATAACAAAGAAGCATATGTGATAGTAGGGGACTAAATATATTTTTACGGTAGATTCCTTGTCACGACCCAAAATTCCTAAGGTCGTGATAGCGTCGGACGTCATTGTCAGGCAAGCCGATCATTAATTAATTGAAATAAATTTTCGGCTTTAACATTTATGAAAAATATTTCCTTTCACTTTATTACATATTAACCAAATAAAATTTTGTTAAGTAGAACAATGGTTTAAATATTATACTTTAACATATATATCCCAACACATCCTAGAACCCGACCAACAATGCCGATGGTTTAAATCATAACAACTACACAGTAAATATCATACGCAAGCAATGTCGAGGGTCGAACGACGCGGACCAACAATAATAAATTGTGCACTGCCGAGGGTCGAAGGCTCGAACCATAGAGGCATCTATCTTCCCCCCTCGCGAATCGATCATGCGATGCGGTTATACATACAAATAATAAGGCTAGCCTGCGACTCGGGTGCTCATATGTACACATATCCACATAATAAATCCTTATTTTATCAAGAAAGCTGTTTTTCTCAGGAAAGTGATAAAATTATTCTTAAAGGAACAGGAAATATAGATTTTAAATCCTTGTTTTGAAACTCATTTGCCAAGTTTAATGATATTCCATAATATAACCCTACAAGGTATACAATTATCCACAGAGGAATCAATTATCTTTCTAGATAATTAAGAAAATGAACTGTAGTCTTGTTCAGATATTCAATTATAATTTTGATTATATTAGCAATTTAATATTACAAGCAGTATCACATGTACAACACATAAGGCATGTTAGTGGGTCCTAGACTACCCGGACATGGCATAATAGTAGCTACGCACGGACTCCCATCATCTCGTGCGTACGTAGCCCCCGAAGATAATAGCACATACTTAATTAATTTACCTAGGGGGAAAATTCCCCCTCAAAAAGTTAGAAAGGAGACTTACCTCGCTCCGAAATTCCATAACCGGCTTCCAAGCCCTTCGAACGACTCCAACGGACGCACAACGCCCCAACACTATCCAAATAATGGCAAACCAATGAAAATATACTCTAATATTTGCAACCATTCCAAATTGTATAATTTCCCAAACCCGCTTAGTGAAATGACCAAAATGCCCTCGGGCCCACACGCCCTGAATCCAAAATTTCTCAAAGATATATTCTACCCACAGCCTTACTAACTCAAATATATGATTTACTCGAAATTCCATGCTCAAATTCGTGGCTAAAAATCCAAATTAGCATTTTCTATGTTTCTTTAAGATTTTCCAATTTTCATGTCTAGTTCCATGCATATACTTGTATTTAACTTTAAAAACATGAAGAAATTACTTACCTTGACATTGCATGAAGAAATCCTCTCTTGAAGCTCCTCCAAAATCGACCAAACCAAAGAAGGAATGAAGAAATGGCCACAAATTCTCGGTTTTAAAACATTCTACCCAGGCCATTTTTCGAACCTGCGTTCAAACTCTCGCACCTACGATTCCGCAGGTGAGACCAAACCTCCGCACCTGCGGCTTTCCTCAACTCAATCCAACCTCTCACATGCGCCTCATAACCCTCATCTGTGGCCTCGCAGGTGCGGAAATACGATCGCATCTGCGCTCCCAGCCGGACCATCCATCCTTCGCACCTGCGGCTCCGCACCTGCAGCCAAATCCTCGTAAGTGCGATCACACCAGATGACAGCAAATTCCAGCATTCTTCAAACTCTCAACTTGATCCGTTAACCATCCGGAATCCACCCGAGGCCCCAGGGACCCCGTCCAATCATACCAACATGTTCAAAAACATAATGCGGACTTGCTCGAGGCCTCAAATCACATCAAACAGCATCGAAACCACGAATCGCACCCAATTCCCAACTTTATGAACTTAGAAATTTCCATTTCTACATCCGATGCCGAAACCTATCAAGTCACGTCCGATTGACCCCAAATTTTGCACACAATTCATTTTCAACATTACGGACCTGCTCCAACTTCCGGAATCGCATTCCGACCTCAATATCTAAGCTTTCACTTCTGGTCGAATTTCTCAAAAACCTTCAAATTTCGATCTTTAGCCAGATAACTTCAAACAGACCTACGGACATCCAAATTCACTTCCGATCGCAATCCCAACTCCAGAATCACCATACGGAGCTATTCCCAGACTCGGAATCCCAAACGGACATCAACATCACTGAAATGCGCTTCAAGCCAAACTTAGGAAATTTCTTTAAAAATGTTGTCTTCCACAATATGCATTGAAACGCTCCCGGGTTATCCAAAACTCGATCCGGACATATGCCCAACTCCGAAATCATCATACGAAACTGCTGGAACCTTCAAATCCTGATTCGAAGGTCGTTTACTCAAAATTCCAATCTTAGTTGATTCTTCCAACTTAAGTCTTCTGAAATGAGAATTTTCTTTCCAAATCAACTTTAAACTTTCCGAAATTCAATTCCGACCACACATACAAGTCATAATACCTGAAATGGAGCTGCTCATAACTTCAAACCGCTGAACGACGCGCTAGAGCTCAAAACGACCGGTCGGGTCGTTACATTCTCCCCCACTTAAATAGACGTTCATCCTCGAACGTGCTAAGAACTACTCTGGAGTTATCTGAAATCACTGTTTAACATCTCGAGCACCTGCATGTGCTACCACAACCCGGTTGAGTACATTAGCTTGACCCAATCTGAAGATTTCTTCTTGTATCCATATAATAAGCTCACAACCTAGTTCCAACACTTGAAATTCTCTGCCAGGCCTACTTTCAACATATAAACACTGTATCAACCACCACACGATATACCAGAACATGACTGCATACCTTTGCTGAATTAGCACCATGCACCGAAAAATTCATCATCTAACCACAATGACGCTCCATGAACCTTAATAGCCAAAATTCCACGAATATGATGCTCCCAATGCACCTCATGATATATATACATTCACCCTGCTATAATGATGACGATACCACCACAATGGAGGAAATGTGCAGAAATTCATACCCAACTGCAGAGTTAACAAATCATTGAATATCTCCACTTGACTAGAATCATCACCGCATTATGAACCTGAATAATGGTATTTTTTCCTTAATATACACTTCACATAACCTTATCGCACTGATCCCTGATCCGAAAATCTCGTCTCACCCAGTATGACTGCTCAAACAATAAATCACCCCAAACATGACCAACATCCTCACATGATACCACATCGCGCCAATAGGCCATAACTCAAACATGATAATAAGAAATGACTCAGGAAGGGACTATTCAACTCACGCAACTAATATGAACTTTTCTCAGAAAATAGGAAGTAGAATATAAGAAAATAAATATAGAAACCTTACCCATCATCACAATGTTGCGGCGTGCAACCCGATTCGAATAACATACCCGTGGCGACGTGCCACCCGATCCACATAAAATTTACATAAGAAGATATATATACAGAGCTGATTTGCTCGCTATTACAAATTACTGAATATCGATCATAAGCACACTAAGTGCATAATACCGTCCTGGGGAGACTGATAAAGCCGTAGGCTACAAAACTGAAGCACAACTGAGGTGCGATATATATATACGCTCTGGATCTCATGAGCTATCCTGCTCACATAACATCCCCCCACTACGCGAGACCTCAACTCATAGGAAACTATCAAGCCGTTTCACAACTCACAAGGCACAATCATAATACCACATGAATTTGACGAAGAAGGAACAACATCTGTTGTTCTAATACCTTTCCATGAAAAGCGCTCTACTGAAATGAACATGCCTGGCTCATACGGAGCCCATAATCATATGTAAATCCATCCACAAATATCGAGTCACCTTGCTCGCACCAAACTAAGATAATAGCTTTTACCTGGTTCCGTATTAACCCACTTTCTCTCATAATGCACGAGAACAACCATCATCATCGGGACAAACACCCCATAATCCACAATCAACTGAACCAGACGCCCTCCAGGCATAAATTCTCAAATAAACAATATTGCACTTCTTTATACCCAGTCCAAACCTTCAATCCATCAAGTGACTACATGTCACACCTATACAATCCTTTTGCGGTCATGCTTCCAAGACCTTCCACACAAGGCAACAAGTCTGCCCTTCCATAACACCGACCGCACTAAGGCCGCAAAACACATCAAGAGCCCATGGCCCGGGTACAAAGCCTCTTTCCCCGAATATCAATCTTAGGTGACACTGAAGATAACACCAGCTTACTCTGAACTTTCAAATCACTTTTCTTGCTCTTCCGAGCTCATGACATCCTTATCATCATCGAACCGCAATCTCGATTCTTACTCCCAGTTACATACTGCTTACCGCACCTAACATGCCAATATGAGGTAGCGCAAGAATTCCATCATAACTTCTGAACCACCAATAGGGTGAACACTTCATCATATAGAATCCTTTTACTTAACTCAATTCAAGAGTACCATCTCAACACACGAGTGAATTCCCCCAATCACCCAACATGCAAATCCTTAAGTAGTAGTCCATACCACAATGACCCTTCCGGGATCTGCCTATACCTGACAAGCCATAGCACTCAAATGCTCCCACATGGAATCCATTACGACGACCGACAAGCCCCGCACACACCAGCACAAACCACATGCATAACTTAATCACATCAAAGGAACTGATCACTGCCGCAAATATGCCATTTCGACCATGGCTAATCAATCTATCTTCTTCATCACCTTCAATTGTCTCAGGAATAATAGCAACTTTGTTCAACTCATAGCAAACCCAACCTTCACTCATCCCGAGTGACCTTGATTCACTAGGACCGCTACTGAGAGTCACCCACTCTGATTGGCCCCGAATACAACAACTCCAAGGCTCTTCTAGCATATGGAAACCCTTTTCAATGAAGCACGTGACTGAGTCACTATCCTTACAACTCGTCCATGCCTTAAGCAAAATTCCGAATCTTCCAAAGCCTAACTCTGGTCTGATAGGGCCAACTTTTGCACACATTAATCAAATCCCGCGCAAAATCACCATTTTACTCCTTTCCCTTAGCTGTAATAACTTGCCAACACGCCAAAAATCCGCAACCCTATGATAACACAATCCTGCGACCCAATTGCAGATGGTGGGACTCCCCCACTTAGCCCGAAGCTACTCCTTCCACCACTCTAGACCCTGCCGATATCCCTTATCCTTTGATAACACGAATCTTGCTCAACCAATCCGGCCAATTCTTCCAAATTCTCTAGCTAGCTCTCCCTAAATACATAAATTCTCTAGCGTCATTCACACATTCTGCCTCCTACCGAATATCCACAATAACCCCTCACAGAGACCTGCCAACCATGCCACCACTAACCTATTCACAGGAGATAACCCACCTGTGGAAATCACCCGCGAACACCTTCCAACGACGCTGAAATGCACGCTCTCTGCGACTTCAATACCCCATCCTACGCCCTACTTCATTTACCAACTTCACTAGTCTGTCCGCTCCTCATGGACATCCATTAAATGTGCGACAATATCTTCAAATCCCAAGCTATGCTGTCGCTCCCCCACTTTGCGACTGCTCGACTTCCGCTTCTTACACCTAGCCTCCTAGAGATGGAACCACCGCCTAGTGTCACTTCAGGATCATTCTCTGTAGCTCTCAAACCAGTAGACCACCACGACTTCAAGCTCTCCGAAGATCAACTTTCTCTAGCTGCCTTCATTATCAACACTTATCCGGTACTTAGCCACCGCACCTCACGATCTCTGCCAACCGCATTCTTCAATACTTCTTCTCAATACTCTGACCCCATGCAACTGAAGAAACCATAGCACCGACAAACTTAACACATTCCATTCGATCAATGACGACGACTTCACGTCACAAGTGCATATCCCACCTCACTTGAAGACACCAAGTCTTACTACTTTATCAACCCCAACCGGACCATTCATAATCCAAATGCCTTTCCTCTGCCGGAACTAAAATACCAAAATCTCAAAATCATACTCTGAGAAGGCCACCCTTCAAACCATTCATCACCCCCAACATACGGGCAACCATTCTATCATCATATCGATATCACACGATAACCAATCGCAAGCATCATCACTACCTGAGCATAGCCTTAACGCTCTCAGAAACACAACTACTGAGCTTGAAACAACATATTATTCTTTTGCAGGGCCATAACAACAGCCCCAACCAATTATACATGGAAACATTTTGAATTACATCTGTAGCACCATTTCAATTCCTCAAATTTCCTGATTCATAGCAAGCGCTTTGCGACGCGTAAGATTGAGTAGGAATGAACATAGGCATAAGCCTCAATGGAATCAAATCGCACGATGAGGAATCAAGAAGGGAAGTACTCCTAACAGCCCTGTAGCCTCTCGAAGATAAGTACAGACGTCTCCGTACAGATCCTCAAGACTCTACTAGACTTGTTCATGACTCGTGAGACCTAAGGGAAGCTAGAGCTCTGATACCATGTTGTCACGGCCCAAAATCCCTAAGGTAGTGATGGCGCCGGATGTCATTGTCAGGAAAGCCGATCATTAATTAATTGAAATAAATTTCTGGTTTTAACATTTATGAAAAACATTACCTTTCACTTTATTACATATTAACCAAATAAAATTCTGTTAAGTAGAACAATGGTTTAAATATTATACTTTAGCAAATATATCCCAACACATTCCAGAACCCGGTGTCACAAGTACATGAGCAATTTCTACGAATTTATACAATCATCACAAGGCCTGTCCGAAATACAAATTGGACAATGAATTTAAAATAAAAATAAATACAGTATGAGGGAGACTCTATCAGCTGCGGATCGCCTCCAAATGATGCAGCTCGCCTAAGTCTCCGAATCCTCCACATTGCTATGAAAGTACCTGTGCAATAAAATACACAGCAAGTGTAGCATGAGTACAAAAAAAATGTGTACTCAGTAAGTCGCCCGCCTAACCTCAGAGAGGTAGTGACGAGAGGTAAAATTAGACGCTTGCTAAAGGTCAATTTAGAATACTCAAGTGTGACACTAAGCATGATTATCATAGGCAATTTATTAAAAATAAGGAATAAATATTATAAACTACTTTCACATTTAACACTTTATATCTTCGTCATATTAATAACAATTAATCAACATGGGTGATTTAATCAAATAATAATTAATCAACGGGAAGGAAAAAATTATTCCAAAATCTTTTAGTAACTTTATATCTCTGTCATTTCAATCGACAGTTTAAAATCCCAGGCCAGTAATCAGGCAAAAATCATAGCAACTACGCAGTAAATATCATGCGCAAGCAATGCCGAGGGTCGAACGCCACGAACCAATAATAATAAACTGTGTACTATCGAGGGTCGAACGGCTCGAACCATAGATGCATCTATCTTCCCCGCTCGCGAATCGATCATGCGACACGGTTATACATACAAATAATAAGGCTAGCCTGCTCGCGAATCATACCTGCGAATTAGGTGCTCATATGTACACATATCCACATAATAAATCCGTATTTTATCAAGAAATCAGTTTTTCTCAGGAAAGTGGTAAAATTATTCTTAAAGGAACAGGAAATATAGCTTTTAAATCCTTGTTTTTAAACTCATTTGCCAAGTTTAATGATATTCCATAATATAACCCTACCAGGTATACAATTATCCACATAGGAATCAATTCTCTTTCTAGGTGATTAAGAAAATGAACTCTAGTCTTCTTCAGTTATTCAATTACGATTTCGGTTATATTAGCAGTTTAATATTACAGGTAGGATCACAGGTACAACACATAAGGCATGCTAGTGAGTCCTACACCACCCGGACATGGCATAATAGTAGGTACGCACGGACTACCATCACCTCGTGCGTACGTAGCCCCCGAAGATAATAGCACATACTTAATTAATTCACCTAGGGGGGACAATTCCCCCACACAAAGATAGAAAGGAGACTTACTTAGCTCTGAAATTCCATAACCGGCGTCCAAGCCCTTCCGACGAATCCAACAGACGCACAACGCCCCAACATTATCCAAATAATGGCAAACCAATGAAAATAAACTCTAATATTTGCAACCATTCCAAATTATATAATTTCCCAACCCCGCTTAGTGAAATGACCAAAATGCCGTCGGGCCCAGGCGTCTGGAATCCAAAATTTCTCGAAGATATATTCTACCCATAGCCTTACTAACTCAAATATACGATTTACTCTAAATTTCATGCTCAAATTCGTGGCTAAAAATCAAAATTACCATTTTCTAGATTTCTTTAAGATTTCCCAATTTCCATGTCTAATTCCATGCATATGCTTGTATTTAACTTTAAAAACATGAAGAAATTACTTACCTTGACATTGCATGAAGAAATCCTCTCTTGAAGCTCCTCCAAAATCGACCAAACCAAAGAAGGAATGAAGAAATGGCCACAAATTCTCGATTTTAAAACATTCTGCTCAAGCCATTTTTCGCACCTGCGATCAAACTCTCGCACTTGCGGTTCCGCAGGTGCGACCAAAGCTCCGCACCTGTGGCTTTCCTCAACTCAAGCCAACCTCGCACCTGCACCCCATAACCCACATCTGCAGCCTCGAAGGTGCGGAAATACAATCCCACCTGCGCTCCCAGCCGGACCATCCATCCTTCGTACCTGTGGTGCCATAGACGCACCTAAGGCTCCGCACTTGCGGCCAAATCCTCGCAGGTGCGGTCACACCAGATGACAACAAATTCTAGCCTTCTTCAAACTCTCAACTTGATCCATTAACCACCCGGAATCCACCCGAGGCCCCTAAGACCCCGTCCAATTATACCAACCTATTCCAAAACATAATGCGGACTTGCTCGAGGCTTCAAATCACATCAAACAATATCGAAATAACGAATCACATCCAATTCCCAACTTTATGAACTTAGAAGTTTCCATTTCTACATCCGATGCAGAAACCTATCAAATCACGTCCGATTGACCCCAAATTTAGCACACAAGTCATATTCAACATTACGGACCTGCTCCAACTTCCGAAATCGCATTCCGACCTCGATATCAAAACTTCCACTTCCGGTCGGATTTCTCAAAAATCTTCAAATTTCTATCTTTAGCCAGATGACTTCAAAATGACCTACGGACATCCAAATTCACTTCCGATCGTGCTCCCAACTCCATATTTACCATACGGGTCTATTCAAAGACTCGGAATACCAAACGGACATCAACATTACTGAAATGCGCTTCAAGCCAAACTTAGGAAATTTCTTCAAAAATGTTGTCTTCCACAATATGCATCGAAACGCTCCCGAATTACCCAAAACCCGATCCGGACATACGCGCAAGTCCGAAATCATCATACGAACTTGCTGGAACCTTCAAATCCTGATTCGGAGGTCGTTTACTAAAAATGTCAATCTTAGTTGATTCTTCCAACTTAAGGCTTCTGAAATGAGAATTTTCTTTCCAAATCAACTTTAAACTTTCCGAAATTCAATTCCGACCACACCTACAAGTCATAATACCTGAAATGGAGCTGCTCATGACTTCAAACCACCGAACGACGCACTAGAGCTGAAAACGACCGGTCGGGTCGTTACATTCCTCTACTTCTGCAAAAGACTTTGTACCACAAGTATGCTTAGTTATTTTCTTTTCTCTATTTCATTTGTTCCTCTCACTTACAACCTGTAATTAACAGATTAATAAATCACCATTCAAAGAGACAATCTTCAGGTATTAAGTTAATACCTTAAATTTCGAACTTCCAAAATATTGTATTAGGTATTTCCAATCCTCAAGCTCAACATCTTAAGGTCGATGAGTCAATATTTCTTCATTAGTACTGTACTTAGAGTACACAATGCTGAGTCGAGCTTTCCATGCTCTAAAAAGCCTTTGCATAGTGCTAATTACAAAGGCCTGAAACCTATGCTCTCGCAACCCGCTGCAAACTCCAAATTTATCCTAACAATAAATGTAACATTATATTCAATATCCTAACCACATAAATATACCTTGCAACTTAAATTCAATACAATATTGAAAGCAGTTTATTACCTTGACCTTTAACCAGATTACTTCTCCGTGTTTCAGAACTATTTTCGGCCAATTTCCATCGTAGAACGAGATAATGCTCCTCATGATAAAACCACAGTAATTAACAATATCTCTAGCCCCAAACCTTATTGCTCTATCAATTTCATCTGGAATCATAATTTTTATTTTGCCATCATACTTAGTTTTTTACTTCTAAACTATTAGATTTGTATTTTCCTCTCCCTTTTTTTTTATTGCTAGAAGAAACTATAAAGTAAAAGGATACTATTGTTCATTAGTAGCTCCACTCAATTAGCAAAAATAATTTTCACAAAAAAAAAAACAAAAAATCAGAAACTAACTTGCACAACTTTCAGCCTCTGGAGAGCAATGCACAGTTTCTGCTACATTTCATGATGACTGTGTTTATAAAGAAGGTATTTGGAGAGAGTTAGTAGATACTCGTCCGGTCCGTAAAGGTCCTTGACTCAGGTTACTTGGTTGTCCTATCTCTACAGATGCATTAGATACTCGTCTGGTCTGTATGTGTGGCTGAGACGTCGCTCCAAATTTGCCACGTCCTTGAAAATTTTCACGACCACAGCTCATCCCGCCTCTCCCACGTTTTCCTCGTCCAATTCCTCTAACAGAACATAAAAAGAAAATGATTGATCAGACTAGAGAAAATATTAATTCACTAATTTTACTTCACCACTTATTCTGTTATGAAACTAAAGCTTTAAACATTATGAATTAATTTCATTCAGTCTAATTAGGACAAAAATATAGAGAACTTTTCAAAATAAGATGTAGACATAAAGCTACAAGCATCATGAAGTAATTTCATTGTAAGTCTAATTAGGAAAAATACATAGAGAACTTTCAAAAATGAGACATAAACATAAAGCTTCAAGCATCATAAGAGAATCAAAAAAGAAATATAAAGATTCAAGCATCAATAATCTTTGGTTCATTGACAGTTCCAAACAAATACAGGGGGTAGTATAAAGTTATGGACAAAAATACTGAGAATTTTGAAAACAGGATGTAACATCAATATCATCAGTATTTTTCTTCTTAGTCTTCAAGAGGATGTATCAGTGTCCTCCCCATCATCATCATCAAATAACTCTTCTTCGCTATCTTCACTCACTAATATTTCTATACGATTGTCATTAATGAAATCATCTTCCTCATTATGCAAATTGTTTTGAGCTTGCGTACTTTCATGATCGTAGTTAATACTTTGTGGTTCAACATTATCCCTATGTAGAGACACCTCAACTATATTTTCTTGGTCATTGGTGCACAAAGTATTAAATTCAGCTTCCTCTTGCTGATAAACTTCTTCATTCAGTAATTGTTCATCTTCAATTTCTACACAATTATCATCATTATCAGGCATTTTAAAAAGGTCGCGAGGATTTTTCTTCACAACAACAAGCCAATCATTATCGACCATGTCGTCCAAGTAAAAGACTTGTTCTGAATGAGATGCCAACACAAATAGATCATTTGTATTCAAGACAAACCAAGTATTCACACTTGTGAAGCCATATTTGTCAATCTTATATCCTCTTCCTAAGCGATCCACATCCCACCAACGACACTTGAATAAGTAAACTTTTCTGTTTCCCACATAAGATAACTCATAAATGTCCTCTAATATACCATAATACTCCTTATTAGAGTCTGAATCATCTCCTCCCACAAGAACACCACTATTCTGCGTTTTCTTCTCAATGCAAGCCCTTTTTTTATGGAATCGAAATCCATTCACCATAAATGTTGAATATCGATGTACTAATGGTGTAGGACCGACATCTAAGCTTATGAACTCATCATTTACGTGTCCTTGTGTAGATAGTACAAATATCTATAAAGACGAACAACATTGTTATGACCAATAACATGATGGGATGAATAAACTAATATCAATATTATCATTTGAGTAGACACCTACACAGGAGAAAAACCAATCAAGAAACCCATTTATATGAGCTCTCATTGAAATTTGGCTTTCAATCTCTCTTGTATATTCCCTACACTTTAAGTTAGCTAAGATAAATCGGATTCATATTATCTCAATGTGAAACTATCTTGGAGTTAATAAGAGACTTACTCCATGAAATGCGAAACCTCTTCACAATTTTGAAGCACATACATACATGCTTGTTTAAACTCATCATGAGATATCATGATGCCTTCTGAGGCACCTTTTGTTTGCCCACTTTTTTTAAAGATAGACATCTCATCATTTGACACAGATTCGTCGTCATTCCTAGTTAGTTTATTGAACTTTGTTGAGATATTATTCAAGTATCGTGAGAAAAATGTGAGGTTCTCCTCTGCTAAATAACCTTCTGCAATCGAACCTTCTGGACGATTTTTGTTGCGAACATATGACGTAAGTGTTCGCAGATACCTATATAAAATGACTTATTAATATATTGTGTGTCATTCTAAAACTATAGCATCAAAATTATTAAACAATAAATTACCTCTCAATAGTATACATATTCCGATATTGAGCTGGTCCACCAAGCTTTGCGTCACTTGGCAAGTGAATTGGAAAATGAACCATGACATCAAAGAAAGCCGGAGGGAAATCAAGTTGAAGTTTGGTCAAACTAATAGGAATTTCCGCCTCTAGGATATCAAGATCTTCAATCGTCAAGCACTTAGAGTATATATTCTTGAAAATTTTCCTAAGGCTATAATAGGATCACACACTTCCTTGGGTAGAAAACCACGTATAGAAACTGGAAAAATGTCTTGCAACAATACATGATGATCATGACATTTCAATCCATGTATCTTTTTCTTGTACGTTGACACACCTTGAAATGTTTGAGGAAAATGCATCACGAACCTTCAGATTAGCTAAGAAACTGCATGCCTTCAGCTTCTCTTCCGCGCACAATGCATAGCATGCTGCCGGTAACAAAATATTATCCTCGTCCTCAATAGGATGCAACCTTTGTCTGATTCTAACATCCATCAAGTAATATCTACTTTTCAATGTGTCTTTTTGTCTTTCCAACCATATTCATGACAATTGATATAATATTATCGGACACATTTCTTTCGATGTGCATCACATCAAGGTTATGTCGTAACATAAGACTCTTCCAATAAGGCAACTGAAAAAAGCTACTTTTCTTCTTCCAATTGTAAGTGTCACGACCCAAACTACCTCGTCGTGATGGTGCCTATCGCAGTACTAGGCTAGCCAATTCTTTATTCAGAACATACGAAAATTCTCTCCAGTAATTCATTTTAAAATATTTTTCGTCATAATTCTTTCATTAAACAATTTCAAACAAGTAAAAGTAAACAAATATAAATCAACGGCCCGACCTCGAGTGTCACTATTCATGAGCATCTAGGATACAAGTCTGATACAGTCTATTCAAAATGACAAGATAATTCTAATAAAAATGAACAACTAGAAGGTAGGAGGGAGAAGACCAAGGTTGCGATCGTCGTGCAGCTACCTTCCTAAGCTCCGGAATAAACTGAGGAAGAATCAACACTCACTCGGATGACTTCTGGCAGCTGGATGTGCACACAAGGTGCAGGAAGTAATGTGAGTACTCCAACTCAGAAAGTAACAACTATAAATAAAGGCTGAGTGCAGTGACGAGTAGTAAAAATCACATAAAGTTTAATATTTTAAAGTCTCAATGAAACAACAAGTGTCAAATCAGTGTTCAAGTCAAAATATCACTTAAAACTCCAGTTTCAATTGAAACATGTATGAATAGGCTCAACATAAAAGTTGAATGAAAATAATGATTTCATTAACAAGCCCCTCGGGCATAATACCAGTCATGAACAGCCCCTCGGGCAAGCCTTCCAATCACTCGTCACTCAACACCCGTCACTTAGAACTCACATTCACTAGGTACATGCGCTCAGTGGAGGTGTACAGACTCCGGAGGGGCATCTACAGCCCAAGCGCTATTTCGATGTGGCGTACAGCCCAACCCAATATCGATGCCGCATGCAGCCCGATCCATATATCGTTGAGGCGTGCAGCCCGATCAATATATATATATTGCTACGGCGTGCAGCCCGATCCATATATATCCTCACTATCAGTCCTCAGCCTCACTTAGACATCAACTTCACAAGCCACTCGGGCAATTCAGTAAAATCAGGGGACTCAGCCCAAAAAAAATTTCATATATTTTAAAGTAGAGTAATGAAACTGAATTAAACAGTAAACAGAAAAAATCATGACTGAGGATATGCTTTCAAACCAGAACAGTGTGAGGATAGTATCAAATACCCCTGAGGGTCCAAACAGTACCGCACAAGGCCCCAAACATGGCGTTCAGCCCAAATTATAAGAATTCTTTATAAGACATATAGCAATTATACAACTTTAATCAAAATATGCAACTCTATAGCTACTACGAGACGGACCAAGTCACAATACCTAACAGTGCACGCCCACACGCCCGTCACCTAGCATGTGCGTCACCTCAATGTAGTGAAATAGTACGAAATTTCGAGGTTTCATACCCTCAGGTCTAGATTTGCAATTGTTACTTACCTCAATTAAGACAAACACTACTCCGCAATGCCCTTGCCGCTCGACTCGGCCACAAATCACCAACAATCTATCCAAAATCAGTATATTATCATTAATATATGCTAAAGGAACGAAGCCCACATAAAAAATATCAAATTAAATGACAAATCACGAAATTGGCCAAACCCGACCCCTGGGCCCACTTCTCGGAATTCAACAAAAATTACAAAACTAGAAATTTCTTTCACTCACGAGTCCATTCATACCAAATTTACAAAAATCTGACCTCGTTTGACCCCTTAATTCCTCAAATTAAACTCTCTAATTTCAAGCCCTAATCTCCTCAATTTTCACCCCAAATTTCTACAATTTTCATGCTTAAACAACTGAAATTCATCATAGATATGAGATTAAGTTCAAAAATCTTACCTCAACGAGTTCCCCCTTGATTCCCTCTTCAAAACCCTCCAAAAACTCCAAAAACCGAGGGAAAAATGTGATGAAATGCCTAAAATTCGCGAAGTCCACAATTTATAGCTTTTGCCCAGCATTTCCACATGCGCGATCCAAGGCACGCACCTGCGCAACCGCACCTGTAGTCAGGTGGTCCGCATCTGCGGATCTCACTTACTCCGCTCATCCGCACCTGCGCTTACTTCCTCGCACATGCGCACTCGCATCTTCGCATTTGCGATAAAGCCCCAGGCTCACTTCTTCGCATCTGCGCTTCGCTGCACCACTGACCACCGCACTTGCGCTCCCCCTTTCGCAGGTGCGGAACATCAGAAACAGCAACACAAACTGCTTTCTTCCATTTCCAAACTTCCCGTTAGCCATCCAAAATCATCCCGAGGCCCTCGGGACCTCAACCAACAACACCAATAGGTCATATATCAATACACGAACTTAGTCGAACTTTGGAAACATCCAAAACAACACCAAAACACCAATTTAACCCCGAATTCAAGCCTAAGGATTTCTAAACCTAAAAAATTTGCCAACGATGCCGAAACCAACCAAACCACATCCGAATGACCTGAAATTTTGCAAACACATCACAAATGACGCTACGAACCTATTCCAACTTCCGGTTTACTTTTCCAATTAAATATCCAAATTAAGAGACTAAGTGTCTCATTCCACTCTAAAATCACTCTAAACCCGAGACAACCAACCCGACACAGTATAATAAAGCCGAACAACATATAATGAAGCAGAAATGGGAGAAACAGGGCTATAACTCATGAAACGACCGACCGGGTCATTACATCCTCCCCATCTTAAACAAATGTTCATCCTCGAACGAGTCTAGAAACATACCTGGAGTCTCAAATAGATATGGATATCTGCTCCGCATCTCCCGCTTTGTCTCCCAAGTGGCCTCCTCCACCGATTTCCCTCTCCACTGCACCTTGACTGAAGTTATATCCTTTAACCTCAACTTTTGAACCTGCCGATCCAAATTAGCCACTGGCTCCACATCATAGGTAATATCACCCTCCAGCTAAACCATGCTAAAGTCCAAAACATGGGATGTGTCGCTAACATACTTTCGAAGCATGGAAACATGAAATACCGTATGCACACTTGACAAACTGGGTGGTAAAGCAAGCCTATAAGCCACCTCCCTTATCTCCTGGGCTCAACTTTCCCATCTTCCCAAACCGCATCACACCCTTCATGGGTGACACCTTTAGCAACACCTTCTCCCCAGCCATGAAAGACATATCACAGACCTTCCTGTCCGTGTGGCTCTTCTTCCTAGACTGCGCTGCGCGAAGCCGCTCCTGAATCAATTTCACCTTATCTAGAACATCCTGTACAGAATCTGTACCCAAGAGTCTAGCCTCACCTGACTCAAACCAACCAACTGGAGATCTACACCTCCTCCCGTACAAAGCCTCGTATGGAGCCATTTGAATACCCGACTGATAACTATTATATGCAAACTCCCCGAGTGGCAGAAACTGGTCCCATGAAACCCCAAAATCAAGGGCACAAGCGCGCAACATGTCCTACAGTATCTGAATAGTGTGCTGGGACTGCCCATCCGTCTAAGGGTGAAAAGTTTTGCTCAACTCAACCTGTGTTCACAACTCCCGCTGCACGGCCCTCCAAAACTACGATGTCAACTGAGTACCCCGATCAGAAATGATGGAAACTGGAACACCATGCAGTCGAACAATCTCTCGGCTATAAATATCGGCTAACCGTTCCGAAGTGTAAGTAGTACCAAAAGGAATAAAGTGTGCGGACTTGATTAGCCAATCCACAAAAACCCAAATAGCATCAAACTTCATCGAAGTCCGTGGGAGCCCAACTAAAAAGTCCATGGTGATCCGCTCCCACTTCCACTCTAGAATATCTAGTCTCTGAAGTAATCCACCCGGTCTTTGATGCTCATACTTAACTTGCTGACAGTTGAGAAACCGAGCTACAAATCCAACGGTATCCTTCTTCATTCACCTCCACCAATAATCTTCGCGGCACTCGGATAGATGGAATATCGCGAGCTGTGGGCCTGCTCAAGAATCAACTCCCGAAGCCCATCTACATTAGGCACACATATTCGACCCTGCATCCTCATCACCCCATCATCACCAATAGTCACATCCCTGGCGTCACCTTGCCGGACCCTGTCCTGAAGAACGAGCAAGTGCGGATCATCATACTAGCGATCCCCGATACGGTCATAAAGAGAAGACGTGGAGACTACGCAAGCCAATACCCAACTAGGCTCCGATATTTCAAACCTCACAAGCTGGCCCGCTAAGGCCTGAACATCAAGTGCTAAAGGTCTCTCTACTACTAGAAGATATGCTAAACTCCCCAAGCTCTCTGTACGGTGACTCAAGGCATCAACCACCACATTGGCCTTACCCGGATGGTAGAGAATAGTGATATCATAGTCCTTTAGAAGCTCCAACCATCTCCCCTGACGCAAATTCAGATCTTTCTGCTTAAATAGATAATGCAGACACCGGTGATCAGTATAAATTTCACAATAAACCCCATATAAATAATGACGCCAAATCTTCAAGGAATGAACAATGGCTGCTAACTCAAGATCATGCACTAGATAATTCTTCTCATGGGTCTTCAATTGGCGCGACGCATAGGCAATCACCATACCCTCCTGCATCAAAACACAACCAATACCTATCCTCGAGGCATCACAATACACGGTATAAAAACCTGAAGCTGATGGCAGAACTAACATTGGAGTTGTGGACAAGGCAGCCTTGAGCTTATGAAATCTCTCCTCACACTCGTCCGACCACCTGAACGGAGCACCCTTCTGGGTCAATTTGGTCAAGGGCGAAGAAATAGAAGAAAACACACATCCACAAAGCGACAGTAATAGCCCGCCAAAAGGAAGCTCCTAATCTCTGTAGCTGAGGACGGTCTGGGCCAAATCTGCACCGTCTCTATCTTCTTCGGATCCACCTGAATACCTTCACTGGACACCACGTGCCCCAATAATGCTACTGAGCCAAGCGAAAACTCACACTTGGAGAACTTTGAATAAAGTTTCTCCTCCCTCAGTCTCTATAATACAACTCTCATATGCCGAACATGCTCCTTTTGGTTACGAGAGTACACTAGGATGTCATCAATGAACACAATAATGAAGGAATCCAAGTATAGACGAAATACACTGTTAGGGCATTGGTCAGCCCAAAAGACATCACCAAGAACTCATAATGGTCATAACGGGTCATGAAAGTCGTCTTCGGAATATCTGAATCCTGAATCTTCAGCTGATGATACCCGGACCTCAAATCAATCTTAGAGAACACCCTATCTCTCTAAAGCTAGTCAAATAAATCTTCGATACGAGGCAAAGGATACTTTTTCTTGACAGTGACCTTGTTCAACTGCCTCTAGTCAATACACATTCTCATGGAACCATCTTTCTTTTTCACAAACAGAACCGGTGCACCCCAAGGTGACAAACTAGGCCGAATAAACCCCTTACTAGGATTTCATGAAGCTACTATTTTAATTCCTTCAAATCCGCCGATGCCATACGATACAATGGAATAGAAATAGGCTGAGTGTCTGGCACAAAATAAATATCCCTATCGGGCGGCATGCACGGCAGGTCAGCAGGAAACACATCCGGAAAATCACGAACCATAGGAACAGAATCAATAGTGGGAGTCTCAGCAGTGACATCCCTCACAAAAGCCAAATAAGATAGGCACCCTTTCTCCACCATACGCTGAGCCTTCAGGTAGGAAATCACCTTACTAGGAACATACACTATGGAACCTCTCCACTCAACCCTCGGGAATCCCGGCATCGCTAAGGTCACGGTCTAGCGTGATAATCTAGAACAGCATGATATGGAGATATCCAATCCATGCCCAATATCACATCAAAGTCAACCATGCTGAGCAATAACAAATCCACTCGGGTCTCCAGACTCCCAATACACACCACACTTGACCGATACACACGATCCACAACAACAGTATCACCCACCTGAGTAGACACATGAATAGATTTAACTTAAGACTTACGCGGTATATCCAGAAAATGGGCAAAACATGATGAGACATATGAATATGTGGAACCAGTATCAAATAATACTGAGGCATCTCGGTGACAAACTGAAACAATACCTATGATCACGGCATCTGAAGCCATAACATCCGGTCTAGCTGGAAGTGCATATAAACGGGCCTGACCTCCACCTGATCGAGCTCTCGCTCTAAGGCGGCCTCTAGCTACCTGAACCCTACCCCTAGCTTCCTGGGCGGGTGGTGAAGTGACTGGAGCTGAAGTCGAGGGATGACTCCTCTGTTGAGATGGACCCCCAAGAAAATGAGGCACTGCCTCCTCATGTGCCCAAACTCTCCACACTCGTAACAACTCCCTGGTGTTGCAGACGGGGACTGAAGGGAATCCCTAGCACCGGGATAACTGATAGAAGAACCTGGCGTGGAGGAGCCCTGATCTGATGGTGCACAGGATGAACTCTGGGCTGGAAGGGCACTGAATGATGAGCGGCCCGGATGAGAACTGTGGGAACCATGCCCTGATGGTGCACCACTATGAACTGGGCGAGTTGGCTGAGCAGGCCTAAATGGAAGGCCTCTGTCGTGCAGAAACTGAACCCTAGAGGGGACACCACCAAAGCTACCAGATCCTCGAAGTCTTTTGGCCTCCCTCTCATCTTGCTCCCGGCGATGAACGGACTCAATCTCTCGGGAAATATCAACAACCTCCTCAAAAGTAACACCTAACACCCTCTCTCTGGTCATGAGAATCCGAAGATGATATGTGAGGCCATCCACGAACCTCCTGATCCTTTTCCTGTCTGTAGGAATCAACCAAACCACATGATGAGATAGCTCTAAAAATCTCAACTCATACTGCATCAGAGTCATATCATCCTGACGTAACTGCTCAAATTGCCTGCACAGCTCCTCCCCGCGGGACTGTGGCACAGACTTCTCAAAAAAGAGAACGGAGAATTGTTGCCAGGTAAGAGGTGCTGCACCAACAGGCCTATGCCTCTCATAATCCTCCCACCAAGTAAAGGCAGCTCCTGAAAACTAGAAAGTAGTGAACGAGACCCCACGGGTCTCCATAATACCCGCTGCCCAAAGCATCATATGACACTTGTCCAAGAAATCTTGCGCATCCTCACCCTCAGAACCACTAAAAGTCAGAGGTTGAAGTCTACAAAACCTCTCCAACCTGCACTGCTCGTCATCTGGCATGACACGAACCACATAATCTTGAGCAGGTACAACAAGCTGGGCTGGAAGTTCCCCCGGTGTCTGAAGTCCCTGAATAACCTACTTAGGAGTGCGCGCGGCGGGAGTCTGAGTGCCTTCCCCAGCCCGAGAAGTAGCTGCTGTAAAAGAAACATCGACCTCCTGAGAAATACTGGTGTACACGGTCAAAATTTGAGCCAAGGTCTCCTGAAGACCCAGAATAACAATAGGCACGGCCGGTGCCTGGGCTGGTCCCGCTGGAACATCTGCGGCTGGGACCTGATCCTAAATAATGGGCAGGTCTATAGGTATAGCCCCAACTACTGCGCGGGCTACACCCTACCCCTTCCAGGGCCTTGACCGCGGCCTCGACGCCTCACGGGCCTAGCTGGTCATATCTACTTTTCAATGTGTCTTTTGTCTTTCCAATCATATTCATGACAGTTGATATAATATTATCGGACACATTTCTTTCGATGTGCATCACATCAAGGTTATGTCATAACATAAGACTCTTCCAATAAGCCAAATGCAAAAAGATACTTTTCTTCTTCCAATTGTAAGTGTCACGGCCCAAACTACTCCGTCGCGATGGCGCCTATCACAGTACTAGGCTAGCCGATTTGTTATTCAGAACATACAACAATTCTCTTCAGTAATTCATTTTAAAAAGTTTTTCGTCATAATTCTTTCATTAAACAATTTCAAACAAGTAAAAGTAAACATATATAAACCAACGGCCCGACCTCGGGTGTCACTAGTCATGAGCATCTAGGATACAAGTCTGATACGGTCTACTCAATATGATTAGAGAAGTCTAATAAAAATGAACAACTAGTAGGTAGGAGGGAGAAGAGCAAGGTTGCGATCGCCGTGCAGCTACCTTGCTAAGCTCCGGAATAAACTGAGGAAGAATCAGCACTTACTCGGATGACCTGTGGCACCTGGATCTGCACACAAGGTTCAGGGAGCAACGTGAGTACGCCAACTCAGTAAGTAAAAACTATAAATAAAGGCTGAGTGCAGTGACGAGCAGTAAAAATCACATAAATCAAGATTTTAACGCCTCAATGAAACAACAAGTGTCAAATTAGTGTTCAAGTCAAAATATCACTTAAAATTCCAGTTTCAATGGAAACATGTATGAATATCTTCAACATTTTCAATAGAGGCTCAGTATAAAAGTAGAATGAAAATAATGATTTCATCAACAAGCCCCTCGGGTATAATACCACTCATGAACAGCCACTCGAGTAAGCCTCCCAATCACTCATCACTCAAAACTCGTCGCTCAGAACTCACACTCAGTAGGTACCTGCACTCACTAGGGGTATACAGACTCCAGAGGGGCTCCTACTGCTCAAGAGCTATATCGCTGCGGCGTGCAGCCCAATCCATATATCGGTGCAGCGTACAGCCCGATCCATATATCGTTGCAGCGTGCAGCCCGATCCACATATATATATATATATATATTGCCGCGTGAAACCCCATCCATATATATCCTCACAATCAGGCCCTCAGCCTCACTCAGTCATCAACTTCATCAGCCACTCGGGCATTTCAGTAAAATCAGGGGACTCCGCCCAAAACAACTTTCATATATTTTAAAGTAGAGTAATGAAACCGAGTTAAACAGTAAACAGGAAAAATTGTGACTAAGGATATGCTTTCAAATCAGAACAATGTGAGGATAGTATAAAATACCCCTGAGGGTTCAAACAGTACGGCACAATGCCCCAAACATGGGGTTCAGCCCAAATTATAAGAATTCTTTCTAAGACATATAGCAATTATACTGCTTTAATCAAAATATGCAACTATATAGCTGCTACGGGACGGACCAAGACACAATCCCTAATGGTGCACGCCCACACACACGTCACCTAGCATGTGCGTCACCTCAATATAGTGAAACAGTACAAAATTTTGGGGGTTTCACACCCTCGGGTCTAGATTTACAATCGTTACTTACCTCAATTTAGCCAAACACTATTCTGTAATGCCCTTGTCGCTCGAGTCGGCCACAATTCGCCTCGGATCAATCCAAAATCAGTATATTATCATTAATAGATGCTAAAGGATCGAAGCCCACATAAAAATTATCAAATTAAACCACAAATCTCGAAATTGGCCAAACCCGACCCCCGAGCCCACGTCTCGGAATCCAACAAAAATTTCAAAAGTAGAAACCTCTTTCACTCACGAGTCCATTCATACAAAATTTACCAAAATCCGACTTCGTTTGACCCCTTAATTCCTCAAATTAAACTCTCCAATTTCAAGCCCTAATCTCCCCAATTTTCACCCCAAAAATTCTACAATTTTCATGCTTAAACAATTGAAATTCATCATAGATACGAGTATTAAGTTCAAAAATCTTACCTCAATGAATTCCCCCTTGATTCCCTCTTCAAAACCCTCCAAAAGCTCAAAAAACCGAGTGAAAAATATGATGAAATGCCCAAAATTCGCGAAGTCCACAATTTATACCTTCTGCCCAGCATTTCCGGACGCGCGATCCCAGGCACGCACCTACACAACCGCACCTGTGGTCAGGTGGTCCTTCATCTACGGATCTCACTTACTCCACCCATCCGCACCTACGCTTACTTGGTCGCACCTGCGAACTCGCAGGTGCGACCCCTTCTTCACATTTGCGATAAAACCCTAGGCTCCCTTATTTGCATTTGCGGGTTTTCACCACACCAGCGACCACCGCACCTGCGCTCCCCCTTCCGCAGGTGCGGAACACCAGAAAAAATAGCACCAGTTGCTTTCTTCCATTTCCAAACATCCCGTTAGCCATCTGAAATCATCCCGAGGCCTTCGGGACCTCAACCAACAACACAATTAGGTCATATATCAATACACGAAATTAGTCGAACTTTCGAAACACCCAAAACAACACCAAAACACCGATTTAACCCCGAATTCAAGCCTAAGGATTTCTAAACCTCCAAAATTCACCAACGATACCGAAACCAACCAAACCACGTCTGAATGACCTGAAATTTTTCACACACGTCACAAATGATGCTACAAACCTATTCCAACTTCCGGAATTTCATTCCGACCCTGATATCTAATTTTCCATTGCCGACCGGAAATTGCCTAATTTCCAATCTCGCCAATGAAAGCCTAATTCTACCACGGACCTCCAAATTACATTCTGAACACACTCCTAAGTCTAAAATCACCTAACAAAGTTATATGAACCATAAAAACCCTAATCCTAGATCATTTACTCATAAGTCAACTTCCGATTGACTTTCAACTAAATATCCAAATTAGGAGACTAAGAGTCTCATTCCACACAAAAGTCACTCTGAACCCGAGCCAACCAACTCGACGCAACATAATAAAGCTGAACAACATGTAATGAAGTAGAAATGGAGATAACGGGGCTATAACTCACGGAACGACCGACCTGGTCGTTACAGTAAGCATTGTTATGAACATCACACTTTCTCTTTTGTCCTTTACCAAAAGTCACATTACCTAAACATTGTAATTATACAAGTGCTTCATCACCTGTTAAAGGGTTAGGTGCGACTCTCATTTTAACTTTCCCATCAAATAACGTCCTACTTCTCTGACATGGATGGTCCATGGGAAGGAATCGACGATGACCCATATAACACAACTTACTAAGTAAGAAAGTCGATTGTGTATCTTTATGAAAACAAGGGCATGCCAGCTTGCCTTTGGTTGACCATCCTGAAAGATTTTCATATGCAGAAAAGTCATTGATCGTCCACATGATAGTCACACGCATCAAAAAATTAGATTTTGAGTGTGCATCATAAATCTCCACCCCGTCCCATAATTCTTTCAACTCTTCAATCATTGGTTGTAAGTATACATCGATAGCATTGCATGGACACTTGGGGCCTGGAATAAGAAGTGTCATCATGAAATATGGATTTTCATGCAATCACATGGTGGCAAGTTATACGTAGCTAGTACGGGTGGCCAAATTCTATAATTAGAACTCATGTTCCCATAAGGTTGGAACCCGTCACTCGCCAAACATAATCAAACATTCCTTAACTCAGCTGAAAAGGCGGGATGTCGTGCATCAAAGGATTTCCATGCTATTGAGTCAGACGGATGTCACAAGACACCATCATCAATAATTCCCTCCTTTTGCCACCTCATCATTTTAGCTGTTTCTCTTGCCATGTACAATCTTTGAAGCCTTGGTTTGATTGGAAAATGCCGCAAGATTTTATGAGCTACTTTCTTTCCTCTGTGTTCTTCAGACTTCAATCTAGACTTACCACACTTAGGACATGCTTGGATATCGACATAATAACACTAATATAAAATACAATCATTCTGACATGCATCTATTTTGGTGTACCCCAAGCCGAGGTCACAGAGAACTTTCTTTGCTTCATAGAAAGAATTAGGCACAAATGACCCCTCGGGAAGAACTTTTTTTAAAGAAGCTCAATAATGCATCCATCGTATTGTTTCTCCAATGGTTAAGACACTTCAAGTGAAGTAGTTTAACAACAAAAGACAACTTCGAGACTTTTTTACAACCAGGATAAAGTTCTGTCTCAGCATATTCTAACAATTTGTAGAACTTTGTTGCATGTACATTTGACTCTTCATTCTCCTCTAGATTATTATTATTATCCTCCACATTCGTATATCCACAAGCATCGTGAATCATTTCAGTAATATTATCCTCTTCAATGCTATCGTCTTCCGCTTCATCACTAACTGCAGTATTAGAAGTTTCAGCTCTAACTAACACTTCTCCATGCAAGTCCCACACTTTATAAGAATCCCAGAAACCCTTCTTCAATAAATATCCTCTTACACCAACCCTTAGCTTGAACACGGTATTCATACACCCCTTATAAGGACACCGAATCATAGTGTTCACCGTTGGTTGACTGAATGCCCAATTAAGAAAGTTGTCTACTCCATCTCTATACCATTGGTCGACTCTATTCCTGATATTTAAACAAATTTTATCCATCATATCTATATTAAAAAATAAATAAATTAATTGACTAATTAAAAGTGGAAGGATTATAATAATTAAAACATAAATAATAGTAGTAATTTACTACGTATTGTACTATTAGAACGCTATCCTGTGTAACAGCAACATGCTGATAAGTAGTAGTAGTAATACCAAAAGTCATAAAGCAGCCATTTCTTTTAAGAGAAAGAAAACTACTAGATATTCTCATCAGACATACAATATATGCAGCCAATTCTACAGAAGGGAACAAAGACTATAGTCAATCAGAAAGCAAAGATGAAGTAAAACAAAAAGTAGAAGACTAGAAATGTCTTTCAGAGACTCCACTGCTTGTGAGTTAGGATTGAAAAGCTCTAACTCAAGTTTGCTTCTACAAACATGGTAGAAAGGGTGTTTTGAAAGACACATATTAGCACATTCAAGGTGGAAACCATGATTACAACAGGGAACCAATCTGACTTATTGTTAACTTTTAATATTTTCTAAACATACTGCCTAATCATTGCTAATAACACGGTGAGAAGCATTGTTTAATAATGTGAACTTAATCAAATGAGTAGTAGAATATATATGAATGGTAATAATAAGCAAGGCCAAAGTTATTACAACAGAACCAGAACTCTCCAAATCCTTCTACAAAGATTGATGAAATGATCTTGCATGAAAATCAAAATAACCAAGATGATCAAGAACTTTTAAAACGTTGTGGAACTTCCTGGTTTCAGAATGGAGGAATCAACAGTACTATTATAACAGTTCTAAAACAATACAAATATGTTATTCCAGACAAATATTCAGATTGTGATGATCTACTACAAAGAAAGGTTGTGAAAGCAGTGGAGTTGCTGAAAGACAATTAGTATAAAATCCAGCAAAAATAAAAAATCTATCCAGAAAGTAGAAGACCTAACAGAGACTCACAAAAGTTACATTAGCAACAACTGGATGTCCTAAATTATAGAAAAAGTATGCATTTTCTTTATTTAAATAATAGAACACATTTTCTTTGTAAAAGGTGAAACAACCTTTAGTAACTTAGTGGCATAGCCCCCACCCACAAAACAGTAAACTGGTTGCTCGGACTAAGGGTGTACAAATATTTGTTTAAAATTTCATTCTAACTCCTAATTGAGCACAAAGAAATAAAAAATTCTATTTTTCTCAACTCATAATCCTCACAGATCAGACAGTTGCATTCCCATGCATATTCACCTGTGCTTGGCTGGGAATGCTAACAACAGTAAATAAAAAAAGGAAATTGGGCTTAAATTGAATAGGTGGAGCATTAATAGGCTGTTAGCAATGGTATACCACTCATTAAAGACATGCGCTTTTTTGAATCCGCACTGCAGGTAACTTAGTAAACAATTTGGATTATGAATATGACCTTTAAAAATTGAAGTGAAATCTTGCGGTCTTTCCTACTGGTTGATGTGGTAAAATTAGCTCTCACATTAACAGGATAGACTTTGAGGCGAGAACAGAGAAGGCAGCGAACTCCAGAAGAAAAGGTAGAGAGATTCCATATATATTGAAAGAGCAAAGAAGAAAAAGAATGTTGAAAAACTCACCAAAGAGAGTAGACGACACTTGAGAGCAGCGAAGTTGAAAGAGAATTATCCCTAAATGCACGAAATCGATTAAGAACATAAATTGTTTCTTTGGTTCTTCCTCCATGAAATTATCTACGACAAAAAATGAAAAATATTTGAACATACCTGACAAATGAGATTCACATTTTGATATGAGGGATTTTGATTTGGCTGAAATTTTCGCTGAGGAGAGGGCAGATTCGCTGAGAATTTGGCTGAAATGTTTGGTGAATGCTAGGGTTCTTTTCGTTCATACCAAAGAGCAGACCCAATCGCTGAAATATTTTAATTAATTACGATAGATGTTTACCTTTTTTTCAATTATTTTAAAAGTAAAAATATATAGTATTGGAGCGGCCCAGTCGCTGCAACAACGATTTAGCAGCGACTTTCCAAAAGTCGCCACTAAAAATATGGAGCCAAAATTTTATTTTTAGCGGGACAGAAAATTCCAGTCACATCAGTGACGACCTAAAAAAAAGTCGCTGCTAAACATTAACTATCTATAGCGACTTATACAGACCACCTTATCTTGTCTGTTGTGACTCTATAACGTAATGTTCTTTAACAAAAGCCTTTCACGCCGGGGTTTGCAAATCTACTTTCATAATAAACATACAACTTTTATTAAAACTAAAAATATTTAATAAAGAGTTAAAAAAAACTTTTAATTTTATTTTGGAGAAACAACGTTTACTATTATTCTAAAGTGGAGGTTTCGAAGAATCATGATATCATTATATACTATATTTTAAGTGTGAAGCTCAAAATTGAGAATTGAATTACTAAAACATCCCTCAAAAGTTAGTTGACGATTTTGTCCTTGAGAAAAGAAAAAACCTTTCATTAAACGATTACTTTTAGATTGAAACAGGTGAATGTGATTTGAGGAAATGTTTCATCTACTTGTAGTTATTGTAGGTGTAAATTTGCTTAGTTACTACCCATAATCATTTCAATCTTTATTGTTTGATTCTTTCTTCTTCCTAGTAAGGTTTAAAGAAAGACTTTTAAAGATGGGGTGAAAGTCTTGTGAGTGTTGAATGTCCATGAAGATGTTTCAAAGTTTAAGAGAAAAGTATAGAAGGACCACCAGCCGACTATGCTAATGAAGATTCATAAAGGGTTATCGTGGAGTTACTCGCATATTAGAGTAGGGTTCGCATTATATCACAAGAATTCACACTTCTTGAAATCAACTAATGATCTGGTTTGTGCTCATAATTTGGAAGCATTTACATTGCTTGAAGGGTTAGTCTTCTTATTTATTTTTTGTTTTTTATTTAACCATGCATGTTCTTTTATTGTTCTTCTTTTACAAACTTTACCCCTTTTTCACATAATTAAAAATTTAAGAATTTAAATTAAAAGCCTTGTCCAACAATCTAAACTTCCCTAAAAAAAGTGTGGATTAAGCTTCTGCATTACCAAGTAAACAATAGTTATAAATTTTTAAACATTTGTGTCGTGATGTTCTGTCAACAATAAGCATAACGAAAATCTTAAATTTTCTTAGAATGCACAAACAGTTAGCAACTACTATCAAAGGCTTAATCATATTTGTCGATGACTTAATTAAAAGTTAAATCCTCCAAACTATTTTGCGATTAATTTTCATGACATCGATGAAGAAAACAATAATAGGAAGAGCAGTTGAGATATGATAGAAACTTTCTAACTATAGAAATAATAAGAATTGAATCGTCACAATATGTAGACGTTCTAAACAATATATTAGCAGCCAAAAGAATGCAGGAATATCTGAACTTGAACTTACTATCCCTAACTTATAATTAATATTCAAATCAAATAGTATTTATTTTGGTAAATTTGAAATTTATCATATCAATAACAGGATCGGTTATTGCATTCCTAAAATGAATAAAATTTATTATTTTGATGGTACAAAAAATTGTGTAGAAATATTACTGTTCATCGCACTTGTGTTCATCTGTACTTAATTATGTTATTTTCTTGATCTCTCCTCTACGATCAAGAACACTTGTGTTTACACTAAATCACAGGAGTGCGTTATTTAAATAACATAATGAGGTGAATATATATATAAATTAAACACGACTAAGAGATAAATGTGCAAACTCTTCATAAATTGTCGATTTGTTATAAACATCGGAAGTGTAAATAAATTTGTACACTTCATGCTTGAAGGGCTAGTCTTCTACTTTCTTCTTTATTTTGTGTTTTTCATTTTAACCATAGTGCATGCATGTTCTCTTTTTGTTTCTTCTTTTACAAACTTTACCTCTTTTTCACATAATTAACAATTCAAGAATTTAAATTAAAAGCCTCTCCAACAATCCTGGTAAACGGAGAAAATAAATTGCGTTGACAATTACAAAGTGTTTAAATTTATTAAAGGTAAAAAATATATACTCATTTTAAAATACTTGAAATAATCCATCAGTATATTATATACGTAATTTCTTTAAATTTTATTTAATATAATTAATTTTGATATTAATGAGAGTAATTTTAGATACTGCAATACCTATTAAGAAATCTAAATGAAATTGTAGACAATAAATTTGCGACGAGAAAATAAAATCAAGACTGAAAAATATCGTAACAATCGTAGTATTTTATTTCAAATGTTTGAGTGTTACAATCTCTATGAATCATCTGATTCTACTTTTCAATGGTAAATAAAAAGAGCTTTTGAGCTTCATCTTTGAATTTTATTTGATTTTAATCCAAGTGCTTGAGGCGTGATCTTGACGTATTTTTTATCCAAGGGCTTGCAGCTTGTTCTTGAATCTTTGTCTTGATCTTTTAATCCTTAGAACACTTGAATGCTTGTAGCTTTTAGAGAAATCCGCAGCGTTTGATCCACGAGCTCCCTCTTGCTTCTTGTTATAACTTCTGGTGTTTTTTTTTTGGATTATGAAGACCCCTATTTATAGTTGTGGAATGGAGGAGTTGTGATAATGTGATGACCCAAAAGGTCATCCCGTGTAATTTTAGCTAAATCTGTGTTACGAGACCGTGAAAACCTCCTTATATCTCACCTCAATTTGCGTGCGCAGCCCGGACGTATAGCCGGGAAGCCGTTATGTGAAAAACTGATAAAAATGATATTTTTGTGTTAAAATTTGAATAAAGTTGGCTTTGATCAACATTTTTGGTAAACGGACCGGTCCGTGATTTGATGGTCCCGGAGGGTCCGTAGAAAAATATGGGACTTGGGCGTATGCCCGGAATCGAATTTCGAGGTCCCAAGTCCGAGAAATGAATTTTTAAAGAAAATTATTTTATGAAAAATATAAAGGTTTTTGAAAATGAGATTTGATGTGAAACCGGGCCTGTATAATAGTTCCGGAGTCCCGAACAGTTTCAATATGATTTATTTGAGTTATTTGTGAAATTTGGTAAGAAACGGACTTAGTTTGACGTGATTCGGACTAAAAATGGAAGATTTGGGAGTTAATGAAGTTTTGAGAATTTTTATAAATTTTGAGGTTTAATTCGATGTTTATGATGTTAATTTGGTGTTTTGATCACCCGAATAAGTCTGTAGGATATTTTTGAGGTTGTGTGTATGTTTAGTTTTAAGCCCTGAGGGCCCGGGGGAGTTTCGGGTAGGTGTCGGCATACTAAAATGTTGAAAAATCTGATGTTTTGTGATGTTTCTGGTGTTTGAGAGTTTGTACTGTGCGAACGTACGAGACCTCATGCGAACGCACAGGGTAATCTGGGGAGGGGGTTGGGTAGTGTTGTGCGAACACACCCAACCAGGCGCGAACGCATAGGGTTAGAAGGGGGTTGGGGCTGGGCAGCGAAACACACTGTTCGAACGCACTAGTGTGTATGCGATCGCGGAGGGTCAGGGGGGTGGCCTGTGTGAACGCGGGTCCCTTGCCGCGAACGCAGTGAGTTATTTCGCCCAGTCATTTTAAATACCAAAAACAGAACCCATTACGGGATTTACCTCATTTTTCTCAAAATTCTTCTTACCCAACCCTCTTAGGCGATTTTGAAACACCTTTTCCACCATAGCTCATAGGTAAGTAATGCTAACTTCATTTTCTTTCATTTTCATCAACAATTATTGGATTCTAGGCCTAAAATATTGGAATTAAAGGGTAGAAATTGGGGTTTTTGGTAGAGTTAGGGCTTTTTGAATTTTTTAGAATTTGAACTCATTCTGGGTTCGGATTTCAAAACAAATTGTATATTCGGGCTCGTGGGAGAATGGGTGATCGAATTTTGGTCCGAACCTCATGTTTTGACCAAGGGGGCCCGCGGCCGAATTTTGGAATTTTTGAAAGAATGTTGGAAAATCTATAATTAGGCTTTGGAATTGAATTGTTGAGTAATCATTGATGTTATTGAGTCAATTGTGTCTAGATACAATTGTTTCGGAGTCGAATTCGAGAGGAAAAGCGGTGCTAGAGGCTTGATTTGCATTCTTTAAGCCGAAATAAGTGTTTGGCCTAACCTTAGCTTGGGGGAATAGGTATAGAGTCTTATTTACTATGTGGTATTCCGTGTCCAACGTATAAGTGAGGTGACGGGTACCTATATGTGGTGGTCAAGTATGCCCGTGAGTCGAACTTGATGAATTTCATAGTGTTCTTTGATATTCTCTGTGTTATGAATTAATTGTTATTCTGGAAGTGATGCATTGAGGATATATCATGATGTAGGATGCTATTGATTACTCGTTCGGTTGAGGATTGTTTGTTAAATTATACCTGTATGTGAGATTGGTTATAGCTGAGTCCCTTGCCGGGACTGCAGAATCCTTGTTGAATATTTATGTGCATTTGAGGTTTCTATTTGTTGAATTTTCCTGCCAAATTGTTGATTTTATACATGTTATGCACGAGGGGACATTATGTGCCGAGTGACTGTGAGGTTATGCACGAGGAGACATTCCGTGCCCAGTGACATATTTATTTATGCATGAGGGGACATTCTGTGCCGAGTGATTATTTATTTACGCACGAGGGGACATTCCGTGCCGAGTGATTGTGAGGTTATGCACGAGGGGACATTCCGTGCCGAGTGATTATTTATTTATGAACGAGGGGACATTCCATGCTGAGCAATTGTGAGGTTATGCACAAGGGGACATGTCGTGCCGTTTCCGTTTATTTACTTGTTCAGAGCTGTTAATTCCTGCTATTATTTATACATTCCAATTGTTATCTTGTTCTGTTGTTCAGCTTGTTGTGGCCCTTTGTCCCCATCATGTTCTCCCCCGTTGTTGTATTTACTTGATTATTTCCTGTCATTATTTCCTGTATACTATTGAATTGCACAAGTGTTATTTGTGGTCGTGTCCTAGCCTCGTCACTACTTCGTCGAGGTTACACTCGGCACTTACTCAGTACATTGGGTCGGTTATACTGATGCTACACTTGCACTTCTTTATGTTGTGCAGATTATAGCGCCGGGCCCTGTGGACATTGATTCAGGGAGTAGCCTTCAGTCCACGGCGACACTGAGGTAGTCCTGCAGGTGTCCGTAGGCCTTGGCTTCACCTCTTATTCTTTTTCTCATTTTCTGTCTATCCTGTAATTCCAAGATAGTTGTATTCACTTATTTCAGACCATTGTATTTAGTAAAATCTTAGACTGTTCGTGAGATTGTGATACTGATTTCTGGGATGTAATTGAGGAAGTTTTTATGAGATTTATCGTTAAAGTTCTTGAATTTAGTATTATTCCGCATTCTTTAATTATATTTTCTCTAGTTGTTATTGTTATTTCAATTGTAAACAAGTAAACTTCACCAGAACGTTGGCTTGTCTAGCGAGTTCAATGTTAGACGCCATCACGGCCTGAAGGTGGGATTTTGGATCGTGACAGATAAGAATAAACTCTTTCCACCAATCAAATTAAAGTGTGACATGGTCGTATTTGATTGGCCAGAACATGTCACTTGCACACGTGCCGCGATTTTATTGTCATTTTAATGTGACTTGGCATGCCTTGTCATTTTGACACGTGGCATGATCCCATTGGCTCTTCTGTTTGACTAGGCGCGCCACGTCATTTGACACGTGGCACCAAACCGGGCCTCTAGGAAGATGGTATATTGGACCTAATGAGGTGGACTCATCATTTGTAGCCCAACTAAATGGGCTAGCACAATGAATTAAGACTTGTTTATTTAATCTATATATGTTGGACTTATATAATTAATTCAATTATATTAGCCCGTAATATTTATTTGGACCAATATATCTTGAATTTAAAATATAGTCCAAATTATTTCATGGATTTAATTTTAATAAAATTTATATGTCTACAGAAATGTGTGCCACAATTATTGAATCATAATTCGTTCAATAATTTGGTGCTATTACATTATTTTATATTAGATTCAGATCACAAAATATTAATTCTTTCGCAAGTAACAAAGAACACTATTGTTACATCGATCATTTGCTATATTTAGGCTTAATTTGGTGCTATCGTCAAAATAGATTAATTATTCATCAATTTGAGCTTGTATTTCTTAAATTTTTTTATTGCACATTTCACACATATTTTAATATCACCAATATAGTTTTAAAAAGTCTTTACTGATTGATATGAGACACACGTGTCCAACAACTAATTGATAATATAAGTACCAACTCCCTTTAAAAAAACATACCAATACTAAAATACGGTGATCTGGAAGCTAAACTTTACTCCCATATCATTTTATGTAATAACGTAGAATTACAAATTTGCTCAACGCATGGGGGAATTTATTACATTGTGGCACAATAATAGAGTAACATAGGCTGGTTATTACTTTTGGAGAAATAGAAATCGATTATACTTGCATATTATGTTAGTAGTAAAAAGAAATTGGCCAAGTATGGGGAAGTTTGAATTGGTAAATAAATGTGAATTATTTGAATTAGTAAAATATTTTTCTCCCTTATAGACTAGCTAGTATGGCTCCGTCAGTAAGCAACAATAACACCCTTCCCTTAACTTACCCTTAATTCTAATACTGACCATTTCCATTGGCCCTGGGCATATAGCAGTGTGGTGGCCTAGGGAAAGTAAGATTTAGTCTGTGTAGTTACATTGTTGAAGAAGCGTTCACGATTTTGATTTATTATAAATTAATCGTGGAAGACTTGGAAATTAAGAAGCTTAATTCATTTTTTATTTGAGGACTAATTCAAGAAATTTCATCTATAAATAGCTAACATTCCCATTCAAAGTCTGTCACCTTCCGGCGAGGGGCGAAGCTTTGTTGGCTCAAGGGTGGTCAACTGACCATCTTTTGTCAAAAAATTATACTATATATAAAGTAAAATATTACTTTGTATTGATTAAAAATAGATTTTGAACACCCTTGCATAGCCCACTGGCAAAGGGTGTTCAAAATTTAAATATCCTTATTGAATATCCTGACTTCGTCACTGCTTCCGGCTTCCACGAAGCCGGCCCCATTCGCTGTTTGCTTTTCTTAGCCGGTGCACATGGATTATATACTAATTATACATGGTTATACACATATTACACACAAACTATATATATATTATATATTTGCAGGCTATTCTTAATTTAAGCGATTGAATAAACGGCTATTCACATTAATTCTTCTTAAATAAAAGCAACATCCATTTTGAATAATTAACATGAAAATCTCCAGTTT